>PITA01014493.1:41253-53498 GCA_004023965.1 Spilogale gracilis | reverse complement strand
CAAGAGACATGAAGAGGCACTTCTCCATAGAAGATATACAAACGGCCAACAGACACATGAAAAAATGTTCAGCGTCACTAGCTATCAGGGAAATTCAAATCAAAACCACTCTGAGATACCACCTTACACCAGTCAGAATGGCCAAAATTAACAAGACAGAAAACAACAAGTGTTGGAGAGGCTGTGGAGAAAGGGGAACTCTCTTACACTGTTGGTGGGAATGTAAACTGGTGCAGCCACTTTGGAAAACAGTGTGGAGATTCCTTAAAAAATTAAAGATAGAGCTACCCTATGACCCTGCAATTGCACTACTGGGCATTTACCCCAAAGATACGGATGCAGTGAAAAGAAGGGCCATATGCACCCCAATGTTCATCGCAGCAATGGCACAATCGCCAAACTGTGGAAAGAGCCAAGGTGCCCATCAACAGATGAATGGATAAAGAAGATGTGGTACATATACACAATGGAATACTATGCCTCCATCAGAAAGGATGAATATCCAACTTTTGTAGCAACATGGACCGGACTGGAAGAGATTATGCTGAGTGAAATAAGCCAAGAAGAGAAAGTCAAGTATCACATGGTTTCACTTACTTGCGGTGCATGAGGGGTAACCTGGAGGACAGTGGGAGAAGGAAAGTAAATGGGAACTAAGGTAATCTAGGGAGGGAAACGAAACAACAGAGACTTTGGACACAAAAACAAACTGAGGGACTTGGAGGGAGAGGGGTGGAGGGATGGGAGAGCCTGGTGGTGGGTACTGGGGACACCTAAAGCGTGGAGCACTGGGTGTGGGGAATGGGGAATGAATCTTGGAACACTGGAAAAAAAAATTTAGTAACAATAAAAAAAAATGGAACTGGGTTTGTATGGACGGTCCAACCCAAATAGACTCTTCAAATATTACCAAATATATGTAATGTTCGGTAGAAGATTCTGGAAACAAAATTTCGAAGGGGGTAACAAACAAGTCCATTCCAAAATGTGTCACAGTTTCACAATCTAGGAAAAACATAAATATACCCTTGGGGTGTTCATTTTAATAATCCAATGAAATACCTGATGTAAAGATATCCCTCGGCCAAGCAAGCCTTCCCAGAGTAGGTAAGAGGGATTATTTTTTAACCAAACAGGCAACTTAATGATGATTAAAGAGAATATGCAATTGGTAGCCAGCTATTTCCCATTTCCCCTGATGGTAAACAAATCTTCTGATATACATAAAAAATCAGAAATCAGACAATTGAGTGTGAGGTAAAATGCTTTGCCTTTGAGGCAGCCTTAAACACTAATCCATTTGATGAAATCAATCCTGACTTCAGCTTCAAAAATCCAACCTTCATATATGTAGTAAGTTAAGTATCTAAGATACAGTTTCTGTCTGGTGGCCCTAAAAAATGGTTAAATGTGAAGCATTTGGTACAGCTTAAGGACAGAAAAGTCTCTGTTTTCACTCTGTTTCCAACTTGGGATATTATTCCCTTTCATTCTCCTAGTTCCCTTAGAAGCAGGATGTTGAGGCCACGATTTACTTTAATGAAATTCAGAGAACAGAATTTTCATATAAAACACTGCCAATATACCTCTATACCCCTAATTTAAGGATCCCTGTTGCTCACCATAAATATTACTTGGTCACTCCATGATAACAAATTAGACAGCAAAAGCACTTAGAGCTGTACATTAATGCTTCACACTTTGCAGACTCCAGGGGACCATTTAAAGTACTGCAGTGAGATGCGGGGGAGGAGGGAGCTCATAGGAATGAATTGTGAGGTTGCTTCCCTGCAGCACTCCTCCTGTCACTAAGTTCACTGGCCCTCTCTTTATGGCTCACCCAGCCTTTGAGATAAATCTTGACCTTAGTCTTCAGAAAGCCAAGGTGCTGTAGTCTATGACCCTGACTCAGGATCGAGTTAGCCTACACCTGTAGCATTGTCTAATGGTGTGCCTAATTATAATCTGAAGGTTTCTCCCATCTTCTTGAAATAAAGTTTCTACCAGTAACCTTGATCTGAGAGCTGGGTCCAGGCCTGGTTCTTTAGTTCCAGAATCCCTGAGAATCTAGAGTCTACACAGGACAGACCTTGATTTGGATCTCAGCTCTACCACCTTACTAGTTCTGTTAACTTTGGGCAAGTTTCTTAGTTTCTCCAAACTCCAATTTATTATCTTAAAAATGCAGGGGAAAAAATCTCTACCATATAGAAAATGTAGCATAGTGTATGGCACATGGTAAATGCAGGTAAATGTTAGTTCCCGCAACTCGTATCTTTTTATTACTTTTTCCTTGATAATCTGAACAGTGTATTGGAACCTCTGAAATTGGAATTTGTCTTACTCTTCCAAATCTATATGGCAGCTCTGAGGCTAAGCCTCTACTACTGACAGAAGTCAGCAACATCTCTTGCCCACTCAAATTGCTAGCTTTGCCCATTATTGACCTCCATGAGACCCTTGCTCCTTGGGAGACACATGACTGATACTTTCTTCTTTCCTAATGTTCTCTCAGAATGCTTTGCTCCATTGTGACTCACCAGCTCCACATCCTGTGAGCCTGGATTTGAACCCCAGTGCCTACCGCAGTGCACTGAGTGATTCCACTATGGATGGTCTCTCAAATCCTACAGAGATGACTCCCAGGATCTACCCATGGAATGTCTTCTGACACTCATATACCACAAGTGTTCCTCACTTTCAAAACAGGAAAAAAAGAAAAGAAAAGAAAATCTAAAAACCAGTGGATTGACTTTTTCCCAGTTCCCTTCCCTCACTTGGACCCCAAAAGAGAGATGCAGAAGAGATGGGATTCCTCAGGTTGGTGGAAGAAAAGCACTAAATTACTGTCTGGTTCTTTATGTACCATCATTATGCTAAGAAATCTACATTCATGTGGTGCCTGGGTGGCTCAGTGGGTTAAGCATCTGCCTTGGGCTCAGGTCATGATCCCAAGGTCCTTGGATTGAACTCCACATCAGGCTCCCTGTGCAGTGGAGAGCCTGTTTCTCCCACTGCCTGCAGCTCTGCCTACTTGTGCTCACTCTCTCTCTCTCTGTGAAATAAATAAATAAAATCTTAAAAAAAAAAGAAATCTACATTCATTACCGCAAATCCTCACAACACTGCAAGATAGCACTGCCCTCACTTAAGAGATGGGGAAACTGAGGCTCTATAAGGTTAAACAGTGTTCCCAAGTTCACATACCAGCAAGGAACAGAGCAAGAATGTGAACTCTCATATGTCTGATTTCAAAGTATATAAAGTTTCTTATAAACTGGTGGATTCCTTTCTCACTATACCACATTTCCCCTCACTATACTAGTACATATAAGTCAACAAGTTGTTTCAAAATATTTTTAAAGGTTTTATTTATTTATTAGAGAGAGAGAACAAGATATGGGGAGGGGCAGAGGGAGAGAGAAGCAGAGACCCCGCTGGGCAGGAAGCCTGATGTGGGGCTCAATTCTAAGACTGGAGATCTTGACGTGAGCGAGAGGCAGACACTCAACTGAGCCACCCAGGCACCCTGCTTCAAAATATTTTATTTTTATTTTATTGAAATGTTAGTTAACAGTGTAGTATTTGTTTCAAGAGTAGAATTTACTGAGTTGTCACTTACATAGAACACACAGTGCTCATCCCAATAAGTGCCCTCCTTAATGCCCATCACCCATTTAGCCCATCCCCCACCATCCTCCCCTCCAGCAACCCTCAGTTTGTTCTCTGTAGTCAAAAGTCTCTTTGGGGGGCACCTGGGTGGCTCAGTTGGTTGAGCAACTGCTTTCGGTTCAGGTCATGATCCTGGAGACCCAGGATCAAGCCCCACATTGGGCTGCCTGCTCGACGGGAAGCCTGCTTCTCCCTCTCTCACTCCCCTTGCTTGTGTTCCCTCTCTGGCTGTGTTTCTCTCTGTCAAATAAATAAAATCTTTTTTAAAAAAGTCTCTTTTGGGGGCGCCTGGGTGGCTCAGTTGGTTAAGCGTCTGCCTTCAGCTCAGGTCATGATCCCAGAGTCCAGGGATCGAGCCCCACACTGGGCTCCCTGCTCGGCGGGAGGCCTGCTTCTCCTTCTCTCCCTCCCCCTGCTTGTGTTCCCTCGCTGACTATGTTTCTCTCTGTCAAATAAATAAATAAAATATTTTTTTAAAAAGTATCTTTTGATTTGCCTCCTTCTCTGTTTTTATCTTATTTTTCCTATCCTTCCCCTATGTCCACCTGTTTTGTTTTTTAAATTCCACATATGAGTGAAATCATATGGTATTTGTCTTTCTCTGACTTACTTCACTTAGCGTAATACACTCTTTTGTTTTGTTTTGTTTTATTACATTATTTTATTTTTTCAGTGTTCCAAGATTCATTGTTAGCATAATACACTCTTAGTTCCATCCACATTGTTGCAAATGGCAAGATTTCTTTCTTTTTGATGGCTGAGTAATATCCCACCATATATATATATATTATATATATTATATATATAATATGTTATATATTTTATATATTATATATACACACACACACAGAGTCAAAGGATATTTGGGTTCTTTCCATAATTTGGTTTTGTTGATAGTGCTGCTATAAACATCGGGGTGCACGTGTCCCTTCAAATCAGTATTTGTGTATCTTTTGGATAAATACCTAGTAGTGCAATTGTGGGTCATAGGGTAGTTCTATTTTTAACTTTTTGAGGAATCTCAGAAAACAACAGACGTTGGTGAGGATGTGGAGAGAGGGAAACCCTTCCACACTGTTGGTGGGGATGCAAACTGGTGTAGCCACTCTGGAAAACAGTATGGAGGTTCCTCAAAGTGTTTTTAAACATTGAAATTCCCAGAGTAATTTACTTCTTGATCAACAAAAGGTAACATGAACCTGTATGTATAATTCTTCTGTCTGCATGACAGTAATAGCTAGCACTCCTTTGTTGCTCATTAGGTGTTTAACACTCTTCAATTTATGTATATGAGTTCATTTAATCCTATGCGCTAGGTGGTATTAACATCCCTGTATTGGAGGAGAAGAGACCAAGCAAAGAGGGGTTAGGTAAGCTGCCCAAGAGCTTGGCAGAGCTGTGGTCAGAATCTAGGCAGTCCAGCTTCAGAGGCCAAGCTCTCATCACCATGTTTTGCTGCCTCTCAACAATCAAAATAATTGTGTAAATCTCCACTTGACTTTGCACATAGGCATAACTTAAGGATGTAATCAATTCCTTTAATAACTGAAGCTCCTGAAAAGCATTTGCCGAAAAACAATGAGTAGCATGTTGTTTGTGAATCACATTCCCTGATGACTCACCACACTTTGGTATCTGGCTCTCTTTCCCCATAAAGACTGAAGATATATAATCTGCATATTACTACAGAAGTCATACTTATCTGGAAAAGGCACAATGCAGGATAAAGTAGAATCTTTTTCCAAGAAAATAATTTCTCCTTTCATAACTATAAATATTATTTCACTCCATTTGGGTAGCACTCTTTAGATTCTGGCATGAATATAGTATACCAAAACCAGAGTTTATCATTGAAAGCTTGTAGTACAGTCATTTTTTGAAAAAATTTATGTACCATATATCCAACAATCTCACACATTTTAACTTTCTGGTATGAACAACGATAATCAATAAAGCATTTAATTTCTAAAAATCAGGCATGTTTGTTTTTCCATTCTATGAGTCAGTATCTGGCACATAAAAAGTGAAATGTAGAAAATGAGCTTATAAATCACAGTAATCTCCCTGATAATCACTACTCATTTAGTGAAGGGACAATGTGCTCACTACATGAGGCATTCTTATAAAAGACACCAAGCTGCAATTAACGATCTATAGATCTCATTTGCTCTGAATTAGTAAGTGCCCTGATTCTAATAAATTCTTGATACCTAAGGACCTCATTCTGATTATTTTTATCTCATGTTCCTTGCCCACAGAGAAAGGAAAAGGAGAACGATTTCTTCCCCAAATGCCAGCTGAGTGCATTCTCTTCTCCCTGTTTCTCCTACATCTACCCAGAAAGGTATTCCAACCAAAACAATGTCAGAACACATTTTCATTTCTTAAAAAGATTATAATATTCTTCCAAATGTCTTAGCCAGAACATATAACTTCTACAAGAATATTATGAAAAATGTTTAAAATATCCTTAGCCAATGAAAACAAATCCTAAAGTTCCTTCTAAATTACACAGGAAAAATTAAATTGACCTAGCTTTATTATGAAATATTTATTTTATGCTATGAAATATTCTTATTTCTCAAACGAATTACCTGTATGCAAAACAATTCTACATAAACAAGAATATGATAAACCAAAGGATCCCATTGCACAGACAGAACATGTAATGTAATACTTACTGTTTTGTCTTTCTTATGTCATAACAAAACAGATAAAACTTCACTATTCCTGGCAGGCATTGGGATTTTAAAAAATGCAAAGAGGAAAAATCACCCAAGGACTCAAGTTTGAGACACAGAAGAATGAATCTAAAACAGATTTCAGAATATAAACACTTATTAAGTTAAATCCCCAAAAAACTCTCATCTATTGCCATTGGGTTTTGTCTCAGTCAAATGCCCTGCGATGAGGCACTCAGATTAGAATAATGCAAGTAGAGTTTAAGAGTTCCATTTTAAAAAGAAAAAGAGTGTAACATTTATAAAGATGTGGGCAGGATGGAGTTCCTGTCTGAAGCATATCCTTCCTTCTTTTAAGCAAGGCTGAGAGAATCCTATGGCTGAGATCAGGCATAGGTCATCCTAATTGCGTTTAAGTGTTAGAGTTGATGTCTTTGAACCAAGAACAGATCAAGGATGTTCTCAGAACAAAAGGACTCTCTCATCTCAAGTAAGCTCTCAGAGGGGAGGTGTCACTTTGAGAGGTGACCCAAAGACTCAGTCCCGGATGGAGTCTCTAGGTACATAGGCAGTAATAACCCATGCCCAATGATAAAGATCTATAACCTAACACATTTCGGCACAGAGCTGTGGGAGTTGGGGAAGCAGAATCTTGATACAGGAAGGTAACTTAGTCTTAGCCTGATGCATGAAGGGAAGAGATGAGAAGATCATACCTCAAAAACATCAAGAAGGCTGCTATGAAAAGCCCTTCCTCCCAGGACCTGTGACATCAGAACACATTCTTTGTATCCCCTGAAGGCAAGGGATCATGAAAGGTATTTCTGCTACCATAACATACCACTTATATTAGAAATGTATCTGCCAAGCAAATCAAGAGAATTCATGTTTTTGGTGAGAAGTGAATTCACATCATAATAAGATTTTTGACTATCTCAATCCCAAACCAAAAAAGCACTTCTTCTCTTCTGTCTCAAGTAAAACACTCACGTGATGTACTATGGAACACATGAAGCTTCTATCTCCTTTGGGATTGCCTTCTCCCACCAATACAGAAAATGAATGGTTACCTCTTGTCCCTGCCATTTTCTTCCTGTCTCTAACAGCTTCTACTCACATTGTAGTTTAGGCTTTTCATTTGCTATCTTCAGAAATAACATATAAGGAAACCTGTTGAGAACTGCATATTTAAATACATAAATATCTGAGTAAGTGTTAGATGTTTAGTGTGGTCTTATCAACTCTGTTTTCATTATTTGATTCCTTATTTAAGAGTTTATAAATTTCTCACATGCAGGACCATACTGTACAAAGATTTTGAAGTAACATACAGGAATCCATACAGCAAAGTAAGACAAGAAACAAAATTGAGAAAGACAGAAACACAGTAATACGAGCAGGTGAAATATACATTAGAATTGATGGATAAACCCTAAGGAGCAATTCAGAATTCATATATGCCACCCATTAGAAACTACACTACAGTTTGTAGCACAGCAAAGCCAATTTGTACTTGAGCTCATGGGCAGCTAAAGAAAAATAGGAATTATGATCTTCTGCCTGGTTCATAATGCCCAGAATATTTTCTTAATACCTTCTAATTTCAGGTCACTGAGAATACCAGAAATATGACCTCTATTCCATATTAGAATCATATGCTGTCTGAGATGGAAGGGACCGAAGATCATCTAACTTAATGAGAACTTGAGGGATCAAGTGAGTTTTCAGTCCCACAAAGAATACAAGAGTCAGGTATAGAACCCTGACATCTAGAGGCCTCTACCTAGTTTAGTGCTTTCTCTCCTCAGCAATGTTGCCAACTCTTTCTCCAGTAGAACAAGAGATGGAGAATCAAAGAGTCTTCTATCCAGGCCTCATTAAATTGAAATAAACATGCTAATTTCCTGGTTGACTGCCTATATCAGGGTAAGTGTCAGAGGACAAAAGCTAGATACAATTTTAGCCCTCATGATTGGAGGTAGTCCTTGGCTCATCTCACAATTAAAAAAAAAATTGTGAAGTGAAGGGGTGCGGTAAGGATTGTATGCATATTTACTAGAGCACTCTTAGAGCCAAAAGTGAAACAAAAGAGTTCCCAAACCAGGTAAACACAAATTACCTTTTTACCCTAATTCCAGCTCGATTTAGTAGTCTCTGTGTCCATCTTTGTTTCTGTCTCACTCTCTTTCTCTTGCCCTCTCTGACTCACTTTCCTCCCCACTGAATTCATCCATTCTGCTTATAAGGAAATATGATATAGCAGTGAGAGAAAATTCCTAGAACTCACATGGGGTTAAGAACTATTAGTGCTCCCACCAACCATAGTAAACAGATATCAAAGACTACAAAAATCATTCAGTAGAGACATCATAAGAATTATTAGTCAGAACTCAGGCCAAATCACCAACTAGATCTGTCCTTTAAAAAGAATAAAAACAAGATTGGAATGATAAAACTGATTCACAAGTGCACTAACTGTAGAACAAAGCCCAACACTCTTGTAAAAGATAAAACTAGATACAACACTCAACAATGTAAACTTCACACTGCCTAGCATCTGATAAAAAAACTACTGGACCTATAAAGAAGCAGGAAAACTTAACATATAACCAGGAAAAAAATCAGTTAATAAAAAGAGACCAAGAAATGACACAGATGGTAGAATTAACACATTAAATTGTTAATTTAAAAAATTAAGGGGCACCTGGGTGGCTCAGTTGGTTAAGCGACTGCCTTCGGCTCAGGTCATGATCCTGGAGTCACGGGATCGAGCCCCGCATCGGGCTCGCTGCTTGGCGGGAAGCCTGCTTCTCCCTCTCTCACTCCCCCTGCTTGTGTTCCCTCTCTGGCTGTGTTTCTCTCTGTCAAATAAATGGATAAAATCTTTTAAAAAATTAAGACTGTTGGGGCACCTGGGTGGCTGAGTTCATTGGTCAACTGCCTTCGGCTCAGGTCATGATCCTGGAGACCCAGGATTTAACCCCGCATCAGACTCCCTGCTCGCTGGGAGGCCTGCTTCTCCCTCTCTCACTCCCCCTGCTTGTGTTCCCTCCCTTTCTGTGTTTCTATCAAATAAGTAAATAAATAAAATATTTTTTAAAAAATTAAGACTGTTATGGACACCTGGGTAAGTCAGTCGGTTAGGCATCCGCCTTCAGCTCAGGTCATGATCCAGGGTCCTGGGATGGAGTCCTACACCAAGCTCCCTGCTGAGTGGGCAGCCTGTTTCTCCCTGCCCCTCTGCCCCTCACCCTGCTCTTGTGTGCTCTCTATCTCTTTCTCTCAAATAAATAAAATTAAAACAGTGTTAACAACTTTATAAAATGTTAACAACATAAAAATAGAATGGAAATTCTATATATATTTCAATGGAAAAGATGATCAGTATGCTCAAAATTTCTAAGGAAAACATGAACATAATGAGAGAACAGAAATGTAAATAAAAGTCAAATGAAAAACTCAATATATGAAATAAGATATTCACTGAATTGGATTATCAGTTCATCAGATACTGCAGAAGGAGATATCGGTAAACTTGAAGGTATAGCAATAAAACTATCCATACTGAAACAGAAGCAGAAAAAAATCTAGGAAAAAAATGAAAGGAAACTCAGTGACCTGTGGAATAATAGTAAGTGGTCTCATATGCTAATTGGGGTCCCAGAAAGAAAAGATATAGCAGAGGACTAGAAAAATTATTTGAAGAAATAATGGCTGAAAATTTTCCAAAATTATGTAGACTATAAACCCATACAACAAAGAATATCAACAAATCCCAAGGAAGATAAAAGGAAAACCACAGGACAGCACATCACAATAAAATTATTAAAAAGAGGAAATATAAAATACATCCAGGGGAGTGGGGAAAATGTGTATTACATAGAGGAATGAGAATAAGGATTAATGCAGACTTCTTGTGAAAAACAACTCACGTCTGAAGACAATGGAATGACACCTTTAAAGCACAGAAGGAAAAAAACCTGCCAACCTAGAATTACATATCCAGTGAAAATTTCTTTCAAAAAAGAAGGCGAGGGAGACTTCTGGTTTCAGCTCCAACATGGAAAGAATTTAGAAGTTGTCATGCCCATCCTTAGAACAAGAGCAAGCTTGACAAACTGAAAATCAAGACTATTCTCGGACCCGTCAGAGAAATGCGGTCATGGGACAAACCACCAACTTGAAATCTGGACAGATAGATGCACTCAGGGAGGCACAACCAAGATCTGCTTACCTGGAGCAGAAGCCATGGAAACCATAAACTGGTAAGAACACTTAATACTAGTTTTGACAAACTGCTGGAGACTGAGCATGGACTAGTAGGAGAGCAAGAAATTTCTGGGCACCAAGTCTGAGGGGGATCCCACACTCTCATAAGATTTACCTCCAGGAAACTGAACAGGTTCTCACTGTCCACAGCCCAAAGGCACAGGCCCATTAACTATGGAGTGTGTATCATACTACTATAGGCCCCACAGGTGCATCAAGAGCTGAATGGAAAAATATATTGTGGAGTATCTATACAATGGAATTCTTTCTGGCGATAAAAATGGGTAAACTATGGATACATGCAACAACACGGATAAATCTCAAAACCTTTATGCTGATACAAAGAACCTAGACATAGAAGAGTGCATACTGTATGACTGCATTTATGTGAAACTCTTTTTAAAAAGGCAAATATAATCTATGGTGACAGAAAATAGTTAAGAAGTTGCCTGGGGGCAGGGGTAGATAGGGAATTGACTAGGAAGAAGCACAAGGAGACATTTTGGGGCCATGGAAATGTTCTATATCTTGATTTTGATGGTGAATATATGGTTGTATATATAGGTCAAAACTCATCAAAAACGAACACTCTTTAAAACAGACATACTTGGGTGCCAAATCTTAAAAAAAAAAAAAAAACTACACCTTTAACATTGTCTAGCCTACATGGTACAAGTACTTCACCTTGTTTCTTCTGCAGCAGAACGAAAGACATACCCTTCACCAATGCTCACCTGACCAATCTCCAACTTGAAGCTTGCATCCCTGTTGTTCCACAATCTTCTCTTCTGGAAGAGAAACAATTGGAATTACATTAATCTTTTGTCATCACCTGTATTTTTTTATTGTTACTTAAATTTTTTTCCAGTGTTCCAAGATTCATTCCCCATTCCCCACACCCAGTGCTCCACGCTTTAGGTGTCCCCAGTACCCACCACCAGGCTCTCCCATCCCTCCACCCCCCTCTCCAAGTCCCTCAGTTTGTTTCTGTGTCCAAAGTCTCTGTTGTTTTGTTTCCCTCCCTAGATTACCCTAGTTCCCATTTGCTTTCCTTCTCCCACTGTCCTCCAGGTTACCCCTCATGCACCCCAAGTAAGTGAAACCATGCGATACTTGACTTTCTCTACTTGGCTTATTTCACTCAGCATGATCTCGTCCAATCCCATCCATGTTGCTACAAAAGTTGGATATTCATCCTTTCTGATGGAGGCGTAGTATTCCATCGTATATATGTACCACATCTTCTTTATCCATTCATCTGTTGAAGGGCACCTTGGCTCTTTCCACAGTTTGGCGATTGTGGTCATTGCTGAGATGAACATTGGGGTGCATATGGGCCTTCTTTTCACTACATCTGTATCTTTGGGGTAAATGCCCAGTAGTGCAATTTCAGGGTCATAGGGTAGCTCTATTTTTAATTTTTAAAAGAATCTCCACACTGTTTTCCAAAGCGGCTGCACCAGTTTACATTCCCACCAACAGTGTAAGAGGGTTCCCCTTTCTCCGCAGCCTCTCCAACACTTGTTGTTTCCTGTCTTGTTAATTTTGGCCATTCTGACTGGTGTAAGGTGGTATCTCAGTGTGGTTTTGATTTGAATTTCCCTGATAGCTAGTGACGCTGAA
>PITA01014493.1:0-41153 GCA_004023965.1 Spilogale gracilis | reverse complement strand
CTCTGTTAGCCGTTTGTATATCTTCTATGGAGAAGTGCCTCTTCATGTCTCTTGCCCATTTTTTGATGTGTTCATCTTCTTTTTGGGTGTTGAGTTTGAGTAGTTCTTTATAGATCTTGGATACCAGCCCTTCGTCATCCCCTGTATTTACCAGCCCTTAAATTATTCTGATTACATTTATCACCATAAACAGTATTAACCAAATACCCATAGGGTGCTGTGCAACTCCTCTTTATTCTTTCACATGTCAGTTGAGTACATTTCATGCTCTCCATAATGTCATTTTAAATTATTTAATTTAAATAAAGAAATTACTCTAATTTCATTTTTTAATTGAAGTGTAATTAACATACAGTGTTACATTAGTTTCAGGTGTACAATATAATGATTTGACAATTCTATACATTACTCAGTTTCTAAAAGCTGGTCTTGAATTACAGGTAAAAAGACCAAAAAGCAGGTACTGTTCTTTGTCATATCTTTAAAATATATTGTTTTACCTCCAAGTTAAACCTCACAGTTCCTTCAAAATAGCCTGGGCCTTAGATCCCAAGCCTTCACTACAGAAACTTGATAAACAACCCCTACCTTCCTATCTCTGATTTTAAAACACTTGCTCACAAAGCCTTCTTCCCTTTTTTTTTTTAAAGGAAACATAAGTACTTTATTTTTTTCTCTCACATACTCAAACACATATACAAGGGATATATGTATTTAAATATTTAGTCAGCAGAGTTTGCTTATTTATTCTGTTTACGCTCTGTTCATTTTTTTCCCTTTTGAAACTCAAACCTTTTCCTAACAATTCCCTGATTAGTTAGAACAGTGACACAACATGTCCCTTATCAGGGCCCCCGAGTGGCTCAGTAGGTGAGGCATCTGCCTTTGGCTCAGGTCATGATCCCAGGGTCCTAGGGTGGAGCCCCGCATTGGGCCCCGTGCTCAGTGGGGAGTCTGCTTCTCCCTCACCCTTTGCTGCTCCCCCTGCTAGTGCTCTCTCACTTGCACACACACTCTCTCTCTCTCAAATAAATAAATAAATAAATAAATAAATAAATAAATAAATAAAATGTCCCTTAGCTAAAGAAGCAATTTTTCTCTACTTGCCACTACATTTATCACCACTCTACAACATATTTCTCTTTTGCTGATAAATAATGGCAATGAGTTAGTGGCCTTCTCCTTGAATGGTTGTTTAGATGACCACATGTCCCTTATGTTGGGCCAGAAACATCTAATCAGTGGCCACTACTTGATTTGTATGTGATACCTCTTAATGAAGATGATAATGAACAAAATCAACATAGTCATCCCACACCCTAGAGGTAATCACACACTGTGCGCTCTTGAGCCAGTCCTGGGTTGCTAAAAGCCAAAGAGAAATATTAATTTATGCAATGCCTATAATCAGCCTTACTACAGAACTGTGTACAGTATCTTTACAGAACACGATATATATCTAGAGCCTAAGAAATTAAAGTAACTCTTTATTTCATCTGCCAAGGCACGACGGAAGCTTGTAATTATCTGGCTTTGGATAGAAGAGATCCATTGCAACTGGATGCAGACAAGGGCACAGGTTTATGCCTCAGATGACAGACGGCAGATAAAAAGCTCTAGAGTGCAAGCTTTCTACCAGACCTTTTTAATTTATTTTCCCCAAACGCATCAAATTTTAATGCTGGCTCTCTGACCCAGTATGTTAGCTTTCTTATGAACTTATGATTAACTAGTACCATAGTAGCAGGAGCTAAATTTTCTTGCATTTAAAACTAAATTTCACCCATAGAAGTTATAACCCCTAAATACTAGGTGAAAGACACCAAATGAGGAATGAAAGTATCTTTAAAAGACAAATGTGAGGACTAATTATGTACTATACAGTGGCTAACTGAACACAATAAAAAATAATAAATAAAATACAAATGCAAACAGAAAATTTAGTCTTGCACTGTAATTACCAGAGCATCTGGAATTCCATTAGCGAAACCCAGTCAGTTCCAACCCTGGGCAATTCAGTCTGAAAAGCAGGGTTCAAGAACTAGCCATATCAACTACTGCCAAGTAGCTTGGTCCTCCAACTGAAGATGATCTGGTCCAGGCCATGTGGCAATGCATGGCCTTGGGTAGAACCATAATGGTACTTACAAGAGCTACTTTTGCATCGCTTTTATTCAAAGACCACAAGATATAAGACTATAAGTCAGGTGCCTAAATTATATGGATAGGATCCAGACTTCCAAATATATGGCTATGTTGTGAGCTTGGCTCTTGGCTGTCCTGGAAAAAAGAAACAGGGCAAGGTTAAGTTATCAAACATATGGTAGTTTCCTCTGGCCAGGTAGTACCTTCAGTTATTTTGAACACCCTCCCTACTCCCAATGCACCCCGTGGTTATTAAAAGAAAAATTTGCAAAAAGATTTCCTACAATCAGTGAATAAAAGCTGATTAAAAAT
Organism: Spilogale gracilis; assembly: GCA_004023965.1. Lineage (NCBI taxonomy): Eukaryota > Metazoa > Chordata > Mammalia > Carnivora > Mephitidae > Spilogale > Spilogale gracilis. The sequence continues at coordinate 38,696 of PITA01014493.1, read as the reverse complement.
TTCCCCCTAGGGATGCTGGTTAATGGGCAACTCAAAGGTTACAACTTGGCATTGTCAAAACAGAATGCAAGTCCCAAAGAAATGCATCCTTCCTCCTCCTTTTTTTTTTTTTTTTTTTTGGCTACAACCATTTCAGTATGCTTTATTGCAACCATGTTCATATTCATTTCAGAACCAAGTTCAGTTACACATATTATCATCAATATCACTATAACTCATTTCTGAACACATTAGCATAAACATAATAAGTCCTTGCACATGTAACTAAATGTCTAAAATTATTTCAGTTCTCTCTCACTAATGAAATAATACCACAATAAATATAAAACAGGACCTCTGTACTTCTAGAATATCTAAGAACACTTCACAAACTCTGGCTTGCTTTCTTCGTATATGGCTCATTTTCTCTCATACTCTGCAGGGAACTAGGTGTGTCCATGTTCCACCCAAGTGACTGATCCTGTATTCTTACACTGCCATGTTTTTCTATAATCTGTACCTTCTTAGAACTCAAGCATTTATCCTTAGCACTGTTTAATCTACAGCTTTGTCATTTTCAGATAAATTAAGACATATTTATTGCAGTATATATGCCGGTGAGTTTCTAGAGGGTAGAGACCTCAGATACATGTCTTTGCATCCCTCATTGAACCTGGACATTCGGGCTCTTTCCATATGTTGGCTATTGGAGACACTGCTGCTATAAACATTGGGGTGCATATGCTCCTTCAAATCACTATGTCTGCATCCTTTGAATAAATACCTACTAGTGCAATTGCTGGGTCGTTGGGTGGTTCTATTTTTAACTAATCAAGTATACATTTGATCGACAATTATCGAGTACATACTACTTATTAGGCATGGGGATACAAAGATAAATCAAACATGGTTTCTGCCCTCAAGGATCTCACCAACTAAAAGAAGTAGGGGTAAACAACTGGATGTCATATGATACTGTTATGAAAACGACGCCTTAGGGTATCATCATCATCATCACCACTCCAATTTATGGGGTACTTACTACGTACCCCACACTATTCCAAGAACTCTTGGTGTGTAACTTTAAATTACATACTCACAACAGCCCTATGAAGTAGTGGTTAATCCATGGAAAGATCAAGTAATGTGCTAAAAGTCACACAACCAGACCCAGGAGTCCAAACTCATAACCACTAGGCAATAATGACTCTCATAATTCCCAGGAGAATTCTATTAGCAGATTAGTTTGCACAGTCATATAGAAGGCTTTCCAGGGAAGGTAACACTTATTCTGGTCAAGCCAGGAACAAAAGATGAACAGAGTCTGTGTTCATCTTTTTAGATTCAACCAAATTCTTAAACTTAACTTTTTATTTTGGAATAATTTTAGATAATACAGACAATAGAGAGGTCTATTATATCCCCTTTTCCAGTGAACCCCTCTGCTAACATCTTACATCTCCATCATATATTTGTCAAAACTAAGGAAACCAACAATGGTTCGTTGCTATTAATTAAACCTTAGACTTCATTTAATTTTACATTTTCATTAACGTTTCCTCTCTGTTCCAGGATCCAATCCAAGATACCATATTGCATTTCGTTTTCATGCCTCCTCAGTCTCTTCTGGTCTGTGACAGTTTCTCAGTCTTTCCTTATTTCTCATGACCTTGACAGTCTTGAGGAGGACTAGCCTGGTATCCCATAAAAAAAAATCCCTGGATTTTTCTGATATTTCTCTCATAATTAGACTAGGTTAGGGGTTTTAGGGAAGAATAACAGAAAGATGATGTGCCCTTCTCAATTTACATCATATTATAGGGGGACATGACATCACTGGTGATACTAACTTTTCTCACTTGGTTAATGTAGTATTAGCCAAGTTTCTGCACTATTTTTCCCTTTCTCTAGTCTATTTTGTAGAACCAACACACTCTACCTAGACCTAACTTGGGTGGAGTAGGAGATTAAGCTCTACTTCCCGGGTGGCGGGGGGGGGGGGGGGGGGGCAGTATCTATATATATTAAAACTAACTTGTTTTAGAGCCAATGAAAGTAATGGCCTTAACCAACCACATAGGGAAAGATTACTGGATTAGATATCTGGCCTTCAAAGTTGTGACTAAACTTCCATGAGCCTCAGTGAAGTCAAGTATAAAGTAGTACTGATAACTTACCTTTGCCTCAGAGTTATTACTGTAATCAAATACCATGCTTCTGAATTCACAAATCTTGGGATAAAAGTTATATACCTTACTACCACAAAACACACATGATACACACAACATTCTGTCCATTACTGGGAATCCTTATCCTTGAATGGTAAAAATCCCAGTGCTAAACTAGTAGTCTTAAAATGTTAAGTCTCATCATACGAGAGAAGACATCATTTCGACTGAAGTAAGTAAGTTTCCAGGAAAACAGCAAAACAAGGATAAATCCAAAAACCAGGAAGGCCATCTCATCTCACAGAAGGGCTAACACTAGACAGAAGCACAGAAAGCTGTGAGTGCACCACAGAGTTGTATCACACACTCACCTGGCTCATCCCATGTCCGCCCTCAAATCCATACCACAAGACAGGCACCTGGCTGGGGCTGGCCAAGTAGGGAGCATATCCAGATTTAAACCACAGTTCCCTTGGCTTCAGTGCTTGAGGAAGTAGAGTTGATGCAGAGGCAACCAATGTAGCACGATTTTTTTTTTCAGCACACATTATTTATAATTTTAAAATCTAATCATTAAAAAAAGACCTGTAGGCAGAGATTATTTTATGAAAGATAAAGAGATTTATTTTAAATTTTTACTTAGATGACTCTAGTGTTTAATAAGACTGTTCTTTTTCAAATTATTTAAAACAAATTAATGCTTATAATTCCTCAGGCTCTGCCCACAGATGACACACATATTAAGACTTTATCTGCTGAAGCGAATGAGTAAATTGCACTTAAATACCAACATTATAGGTCTATTTGTTCTGAAATCTTCCTCACAAAGTTTTCTCCGCCTTCTTGCCTCCCTCTTCCAAGCCAAGAAGGTCACTCATTCTTACTGTAGTACAGAACTATATTTTTGTTGTAGATGTTACCGTTAGTCACCGCATTAGTCATCTTCAACTTCCTTGAAGGGATACTGAGACCTCTTTTGCCAACTCCATTACCTCCTATGACTAGAGCTGAAATCGCCCCTTCAGCTCCCTGGGTCTGCTGGACTCTAAATGCAATGACTTACGGGATGTTCATATGAAATGGAGTATGGCCAGAGGAGAGAAAACAGCAGACAGAAACAAGGGACACAGTCTATTGTTGTATCTCAATAAGCTGAGCATTAATCCCTCATCAGGAAGAAATTTTCTTTCCCCTGCACAATTTTCTCAGTGATTAAGACACTTTTTTGCAAAATCAAATAAGAGTTACCCAAAAAAAGAAAGAAAGAAAGAAAGAAAACAAACAAACCTGAGAGGTTCATGGAGCAGCAAGGGATGGGTACTGTGGCCCCTAGCAGCCTCCCTCTTTCTTTAATGAAAAAAAAACTCATCCCTGTACCTCTCCTTCCCATGCTCCCAAAACAATATGATTGTTTCAGGGGATATAATTTTGCATTTCAAATTCTTCTCAGCACACGGCGGAAAAAATTGCAAAACTGGAGCCTGAAACGAGAAAGTCATGCAGAGCTTTGTGTGTGCTTTGGAGGGAAGGGGGAAGCTATGAACAGAAAGGAAGCAGAAACCCATTGTGCTGCTCTGGTCCCCAGCCAAACCACCCCACTTACTCCAGCTTCTGGTGCCTCAGGGAGTTTGTTTTTCAAGCTTCTTATGGCAAAAAAAGAAAAAACGTATTGGGAAATAGGGGGGAAAAATCCGTTCTTCAAAATGATATTATTTAGTCCTGTGCTGGCAATCTATGGTATACAAAGATGAAGGCAGGAGACTGACTTTTTAAAAAAAATCTTATACCAAAGAGATTTTCATATGTAATCGCCGTATCCTCTAAAGATCAAACAACATCAGTTCCTTGATGTTAAAATCTGGAGTTAGTTTTTAATTTTTTCCCAACAATCCAATAAGGGTCTCTGGTCCCCACTTTGCGCATTTGGAAGTAAAAGAAATGACCACTCCCGCTGGCATCTCAGGAATAAGTCTCACGGAGCTGCATGCTTCATTAGACCCTGACAGGACAATGGAGTGCCATGTTGGAACGCAGAGAGCCAACAGTGAGCAGATGCATTATAAAAGGTCATGTCTCAATCTGCTGACTCTCCTGAAAGCTGAGGACCTTCTCTTTAGGAAAACTCCTCAGTCCTAGAAAGCTGAAAGGTTTAAAAAGTCAGTTTGCCCTCCATATATCAGACTATTTTCTTTTCATGAAAAGGTATATGAAAAAAGTAAGGGATTAGCCATTAACTCTTTCCACATAAGTGTTACCAGAACAGAATACTATTATAAAGTTAGTCATGTGATCTGGTTATGGTCGGTCCAATGGTGACGTCTCTTAAAAGGTGATAGATAGATGAATTTTTAAAACCTCCATAATAGATCATTTAGAGCACAATATGCAATATTATGTATATGTAATATGTTATACATACAACTAAAACTAACATAATATATAATAAATATACAACATCATATGCACATATACCATTATATTGCAAACATCTGGCAATAGTTTAACTCCTTTTCTCAAGCATAAATACATTCTATAGTGAGGGCAAAAAAATATTTTATTAGGAACCTAGTTTATATTGTACGACCCTGGTATTATATTGAGAGTACGTAATAGAAGCTTTGGGTTTAAGTAAACAAAAACAAGATAATGATAAATGATCCTTCCTGACAAAACAATGTAAATCCACTGGCTTATTGTCAAAAAAGTTTTGTTACTCTAGCAGAGCCTCAATTCCTAAGTAAGTTGATCTCTTCCAAAGCCAAAAATGATTTAAATTCTTGAAAGAATAAGGATAATAGATGTTAAAACTAATACCCAGTGCATAAGTATCTTCAGACCACTGAGACAAATAATTATATATGAATGGCTTTTTGAGTACTTCTAATTCATGACAATACTCCCAGGAGTGTGGAAACTCACCAAAGCTCATGGCAGGGACAAAGAATGTCACCAAGTTTTTGCCAAAAAACATCCATCCATTTGCCACATTTATTAGTGCCTAAGACATGCCAGACACTGTGCCAGGTGTAAAATGCGAGCACTGGGTCTCAATTCTGTCCTTGAATATTTTACTTGAGCATAATTATTTCTCTCATTGAGTTCCACTGAGTCCCTGAGGTTCCAGAAACTCAGGAAAAAATAAAGTACAAAGTATTTTCTGTTTAATTTTTGTATTACTTACAGGAATAAATTTTCATCCCCATAAAACACTTAGTTGTATTTATGAAGAATGCTTAAAGTATTAGAATCCCTTTAAACCTACAACCTTCCTTTCTTTCAATAGTCTGAGAGGGGGAATCTCTGGCGGCCCTCTCTCTCTTTGCTCTTCTCAAATAGCCGTGCTATTTTTCTCTGACTCTTCTCTTTAGGATATAAACCTGTTGAATTTATCAGGAGTCTGCCTATTTATCTTGTGAAATTCTACATCACTGGAGGTTGATAAAAAACCAGGAAGCACAGAAATCACAGTTTTCAATCCCAGATCCAGAGAGACAACCGCACTAGAGGGGTGAAGAAGGGAACTGGCTGCCTTCTTTCTGCAGCCGAGTTCAGAACATACTATCCAGTTGCCTACTTTCCAGAAACTACAGCCCTGGGAGCTAGCCAACTTCTTCCAAGTACTTTTTTTTTTAAGATTTATTTATTTATTTGAGAGAGAGAGCAAGAAAGAATGAGTGGGAAGGGGCAGAGGGAGAGGAAGAGAATCTCAAGTAGACTCTGCACTGAGCGCGGAGCCTGAGACGAGGCTGGATCTCAGGGTCCTGAGATCAGGACCAGAGCTGAAATCAAGAGTCGGATGCTTAACCAACTGTGCCACCCAGGTGCCCCCAGAGGTACTTTAAAAGGAGAATTTGCTCAGTCTCTGCTTCCCCCAGAAGTATCTTAAAATCAAAGAGAGCCATAAGAAAACATAAAACCTTCAATATATTCACATGTTCTAGTAGAAGGCTCCATTTCTGAAAGGCTGCATTTTTACTCTTAAGCATCTGAAATAATCTTAAAAATCTAAACTCTGAAAGTTTCAGAGTTAAGGCCACAAAGAGCCATTGAGACAGTGACATCCTACTCTAAATTATTTTCCTAATGGTCAACTTACTGTCTTCTTAGAGAGACCAGAACTGTAGTCCCCAGTCTCAAATGTCAGGTTCACTCCCATTAAGAGCTATGACTAGCTATGTTATTAGGAATTTGTCTCCCTCATTCCTTTTCTTCCCAAAGCACTTTTTCCCTTTTTCTCACATTCCCCTCATCTACTATTATGTCTTTGCTCTCATAATTACTATAAGCAAAATATGTATCCAAAATAACTTGGTTTTGAAAAATATAGAAAGACTAGATTTTAGGCTTACAGAAATATCGAGCATGTAAAATGTTCTACACAGGGAGGTTAGAGTTTTGGCTTGCAAATGCAATAGGGCAACGTTCGCAAATAAAATATGGATTTGATCCCTGGACCAAAGTGGTAAACAATAAAATAAATGAACATGAGATAAGTATGTTAATGGTGTCCTCCAAGACCTCGGCTTGCTAATGCGATGAAGACCTCACAGGTCCTCAAGGCACATGTGTGAAGTAACATTTTCGTTTGGCAAATTTCACCCCCCATTTTTTGGGTGCTGCAGGATGGGGGCTGGCCCGAAACCTTTTTGACATGCTTGAAAGAGAAGGATTTAAGTTGAGTTCATTATCTCTTTAGTGCCGAAGTCTGGGAAACGAAGAGGCTAGACCAGGGAGGCTCAATCCATCTAGCGTTCCTTTTTGTTTTTCAAGCTGCCCTGACAATAATGCGGCAGGGTGAAAAGATCAGGAACACTTTATACACATTGTGCTAATTACTGCAAGTACTTAAAGTTGTAATTAGCTTATTATACTGCAGAGATCCTAACATGGCATGTCTTTCAAAAGAATTTCTCTCCAGATCATTAGTGGGAAAGCTAACAACATCTGCTTCAAATAAAATCAACCAATTAGCACAGGCAACTCCACATAGTTTGCAATCAGAGAATTATATTGTGCCAAGTGCTAATTTCAATGTGAATGCTATCTCCTTCTCATATCCCACGCTTCTCTGCCAGCACAGCTGGTGTTTAACACCACTGACTTCAGCGAAGTCTCCAAAAACTTATGTTAATTTGAAATAACCTAATCAGAAGTGTGCAATACAGACTGAGGTTGATCTCAGCTTAATTAAAACTGACCTCGTCATTTCACTGCCTGTAAAACACCATTATCTCACCATTTATCACTCAACTACCACAAATATTCCATTTATGTGAAAACCCAGGAAGACAAGTTCCAAACCACTAGAGCTATTTTGAGCGCTGGAGTTTAATGGAAGGAGAGGTCTGCCTTTAAGTACCGGGCAACAATAAAGGTAATTCAGCAGACTCAAAATAACTTGTCAGCCCTACCCATGAAGGCTGCTTCTGCCCACTTCCGTTGGCTCGAATGGCACATTCACTCCAGAGACTGACAGGCATTAGCAGATGTGAAGGCTTTCATTTTGAAATTAATATCTCACCCAGTACCTTTGAGCAAGCGGGAACGTTCAATCAATAAGCATGACATGGCAGGTGTGATGTGTACAAGGCACTAAATTCTTCTGCCAAAGGTACTAGAAAACATCTGCTCACATGCGTGTATGTGCATGTCAATGGATGAACTGCTAAGGAAAATGATTGCAAGTGGAATGCATAATATGCTTGTAGTCAATGAGATAAAATTAAAAACAAAGATCATAGTCTTACGGTGCAGACCTGCCATCAAACACAACTTGTTTAACTGGCCTTGTCTATAATGCCATGTTTTTAGAGGTACATGGTCATCTGTCTGTCAAATTAAGCAACCACCATTCTGGCTTTCTGCACTTTAACAGAAATATCTCCAGCTTCTGCTTCTGGGCTTTGTTTGCTTATTTTCACACCATCTTACTCCATAAAGTATCGAGGACAATGCTATAAGTATTGAAAAATATATTCATGAAATAATTCTAATGATCCACATCAGGAAGACTTTTTATCTGCCCACACACATCACATGCTCAGCCATAACTGAACAGAATTGCTGATGCTTTACTTCCATTCAAGCAAGCCCCCCTTCTCTTCTTCTTCTCCCAACTGAGCCAGACCCAATTTGTGATTACCATAGCCTACGTGGACTTCACCCCCTAACACTCACTTGTCAGGCCGATCTTTTGATACGATCGGATACTGACTATCTGGAATTGTTTAATGTGTTCCTGTTTTATCTTGGCCAAGTCATGCAGGGATAGTCTCATTCGATTTACAAGGAGACCCTCTGATCTTTTGGAACAAACAGAGGACAGGGTGCGAAAATATCTGAATCCTTACCTTGATTCTCTTGACTCTGTGACCTGGGTAAGTGTGACCTTGAACCATACACCAAACTGTCCAAGCCCAGGCCTCCCCATTTGTAAATGAGGTTAGTGATACCTACCTAAGAAAGTGGATTTTGAGATTAAAAGAGATATTACAAGACACATGAGTGAGTCTAAGAGTTCAACAAACGTTTAGTGAATAAGGTACATGGGAGGTAACCAGAGATAGTGAAATACTGCTTCACTAAGACCACCAGGAAAAAAATTTACCAAGGAAGGAAACAGAAAGTGTCCATTTTAGAATGTTCATACAACTAGCCTATGTCCCAACGAGAGGGGTTATTTACATTTGAAACCCTATTTTTAGGGGACAAAATGGTATTCAGACACAAGACAACAAAGCCCATGTCGATGTGAGCCAATGTAGGTGAGTAAAGGTGTCTCCGTCTCACTAATGAGGCTAGGGCCTTGTGAGACGTCGACGTAGCTGCTAAGTGCTAAGTCGGTGTAAGTGCTACTGACGTGAAGAGAGACTGCACAGACAGGGCAGTCCATCTCTGTTTTCGCTGACCGTACTACTTTATTTTGGCTATTACTATTATTCAGGTTACTTTGGAAATCCATACGAAACAGGACTCCAAATGAGAAATAAATGTGCAACTAAACCCTCAGACCCTCAGCTTTCCAATGAAAGTCCTCATTTCTCAGAGAACCATTCAAACAGAAGTGCAACCGCGGCTAAACCAACAAACCAAAACCTCTATCTACGGAAGTGCCATTTGTCCAAAATAGATATAAGTTGCAAGAGCCCACGATTAAAAAAGTTTTCATTGGTGTTCACATGACCCTGAGGTCATCAAATCAACAGACATGTAATCTGTACTAATTGCATTTTATCAACTCATAATTTTAACATCGTCAAAATATGTATGTTTAACTATATCGTGACCATTCTGGCTTTTCCAAGACCACCTCAATTTCACATTTTCTCTTGTTGTATAAGTAGACATGCATTTGTCAAACCATATAGCCCAATATGGAGTGCAAAAGCTCTGGGCTCCGCATTTAATTGTGAGCCTTCGGTTCGCTTGAATGTGTAATGAACCAGAAACTCCATCCCAGGCCATTGGGACTGTGTGTCCAAACTTAAGTATTTGGTTTACGCTTGGTAAGAAACATTTCTGTACCACCTGTGTGTCACTTCATGTGCAGACTTATCGACAAAGTGAGGGAATTCCCAGGAACAGATTCGGGCCAATTCTGCTTCAGCACAAATCAGTAATTACCAAAATTCCCCTAGGATCCTTTTCTCAGTTTGTTCAGCCCCCTTTTCCTTCTTCTTCTCTGACTGCATAGTAAAGTTTCTTAGTGCCCATGTTATAACAACTTCCGTTCCAAAAAGCCCAGACAATGGATGATGTTTACTTGCTGTTTGCAAACAACAGAATCCGCAGTGTTGCCAGCAGATGCCCTTGATTCAGTGTGAAAGAGAAACGAAATTAGAGGAAATCAGTGCGCATTATGTGTCCAGCTGAGATGGATGCTGGCCGAGGAGGCTCCAGGCAAAATTTCAGAGCCCAAAAGTGTATCTTCTGGGCCTTTCTCACTACGGAGCAGTCCCTGAGAAGCTGACCATCTCCCTTGTATCTCTATTCAAGATATGTCCACTTGTCAGTTCCTTAAAGCCATCGTTCATTTCCTTGAGACCTGCGAGTTCTGACATCGTGCTTCCCAAGTAATCTTATATTTCAATAGGGAATGTTGAGAAATTCTATATCCAAACCTAAAGCAATAGGTTTCTAAAACAAAAAATACCTTGTACCACATTAGGTCAGTTAGGAACCATTTATCAAGAATCAAGAATGGTCGGAGATTTTACCTTTTCTTTTTTTTTTTAAGGGTTCTATTTAGTTATTTTTGAGAGAGAGCATGTGCACATGGGGAAGTAGCAGAGCGGGACGGAGACGGAGGGGGAAAGAATCTCCAGTAGGCCCCACACACAGCGTGGAGTCCAACGTGGGGCTCCCTCTCACGACCCTCAGATCATGACATGAGCTGAAACCAAGAGTCAGACACTGAACTGACTGAGCCACCCCGGCACCCCGATTTTACCCTACTTTCAAGCTGATAGATTAACCTGCCAGTTTCACAGATGCTGGCAGAGGGCGGAATCCTCGATCAAAGTACAAAGGACTCTATTACTCACATGAGACTCGTGTTTGTGTTGATTCTTCTTACTCCACACATCCCACACTGACACAGAAGGGCTCCACTGGATCCTTGCCTGCAGCTGAGGAACTCCAAGCTTAGGGAAACTGAATCTTTTGTAATGGGCAGCGAGCATTCCTGCCCTTTTCTTTGGGAAAAATTATTTTTATAACACTGGACAGTAAGCAAATCTGCCTTCTTCTCCAGAGGGATGTGATCTGTTTCCAAGGCTGTTTGCCAAATAAACATCCTAGAAAAGAGAACAAAGCCCAATCAGTGCCTACACTCAAAAGATGTGCAAAAATAAGAGGCCCCTGGAGATGTCTCCCCCACTATTCAGAAAATGATTTTTACCAGCTATCCCAAACATTACCCTGTATAGACTTTCACTTCTCACCTGGAGAACTAATAGACGTGAGCCCTACTCCAGAGATGCCGATTCAGTAAGACTGGGATGAGGCCTAACGATAGTTCTAAAAGAACCCAAGGGAAACTGATGCTAGCGGTTCCTAGACCATCCTTTCTGCACTACTGTAGATGACAATTTACTGATGTCTAGGAAATAAGTGGGATTAGAAGAGAACGAAAAGGTGACAAAGCCCACATTTAAAAGCAAATAAACAAAGAAGGAAGAAACAGAGGAGCTGGTCTGCTCTTACTCAGGGTAAGCAATATGGAGACGTGGATTTGGGGACTGTATACATGGCAGTGAATTCTTACCTGTGACTTCCAGCTAGATGGTGACAAGGATATTTTGCTTTCCTAAGTTCAGGACTAGTGAGCTGTGTGTGACCCTCCATGAGCCCAATCTGAGAGGGGAAGTCCATGCCTAACAAATGCCCCTGTTCTCATTTGTTCCCTTCTTCTGTTGAGCTCCATTTTACCCTGCCATTGAGACAAAAAGTTTCTTGAATGATACTGATTTCCTCCAAGAAACATTTATCTATCGATATGGTATGTTCAAGACATGCATGCTCGCAAAAGTGTTCGTCAAACTGACAGTAGAATAAACATAACATATTAACAACTTTCACTTGAGAAATTTTTTTCTTATGTCATATTGTATGCTATTCTGAGAAATTAGGCCAAATTAGACCTTTATTTCTATAAATACCATTTTTATTAACCTCAGAGACAGCTTCACATGAGTCTCCAGAGATACGAAGAAGTATCTTGCTATTTGTTATTTTTTAAGCATGACATGGCCTATGTGCTGCCCTCTTAGATCAAAATGAAAGCAGCCAATTGAAAACAAGGATGCAGAGCCTACAACAGGAGAAATAATGATTCTTTTCCAGTCCTCACCCCCTTCAACTTGACTGCTCTATTTGATGTTATTATTCATGATCCCTTCAAAGCATCCACCTCCCTTACCTTCCAGGACATCAAATTTCGGATTTTTTTTTCACCTAATGATTTTCATCATTTTTATAAAATTTAACCATGCTTCTTATTTTTTACAAGACAAGCAATAGAGAAAAGTTTTAGAAAGGAAAGAATTACTCCAAATCATATCAAACAAAAGTAAACAGTATTGTTAAGATTAGGTGAACAATATGCCAAACCTCTCTCTATGCCTGTAGAGCTGGGATATGTAGACAGGCAGGGGTGTATGTAGATCAGAGAAAGACAGAGAAAGACAAGAAGAGACAGGGAAACATAAACAGGAAAAAGCAGCTTGATAAAGACCACCTAAGAAAATGGGATCATATTTTAAATGTTGTTTTAAATAAGATGTATTGGAACGCCTGGGTGGCGCAGTCAGTTACCGTCTGCCTTTGGCTCAGGTCATGGGATCAAGTCCGGCATCACACTCCTTGCTCAGCAGGGAGCCTGCTTTGCTTCTCCCTCTGCCTGCTGCTTACCCTCCTCATGGGCTCTCTCTCTCAAATAAATAAATAAAATCTTTAAAAAAAGAAATAAATAAGATGCATTAAAATTTATATGAATTTAAAAGAAAGAGGGGCACTTGGGTGGCATGGTCGGTTAAGCATCTGACTCAGTTTTGGCTCAGGTCATATCTCAGAGTTGTGATATCAAGCCCTGCCTCGGGCTCCATGCTCAGCACAGAGGCTGCTTGAGATTCTCTCTCCCTCTTCCTTTGCCGCTCCCACTCGTGCTCTCTCTCTAAAATACATAAATAAATCTTTAAAAAATTAAAAATAAAAGAAGTTGAAGAAACTGAAGGGATTTCCAGTCTAAACTGGTACGTTAAACATACATGGTTACATCCTGAAATGTCAGTAAAATGAGAGCAAATGAAAAAAGAAGAAAACTATGTAGGTCCACAAGGATGAAAAACAATGGAGAAGAGATCATAGCACATTTTCAAGAGGAGAAAGCCCACAGATGAGTGGAAACCCTTATACCCATGGGCCAAGCCAACAGTGAGAAAGGCTGAAACACACCACAGACTCCTAGATACTTCAGGCAGTGACACAGCGACACAGAAGGCAGGGCTCAGACACAGCTAGAAAGTTGCTTTAAGAAGCAGTTAATACCCTCATGCATGGTAACTGTACAATATTGCCAAAAAGTGTAAACGACTCGAATGTCCAACAACTGATAAATGAATAAACAAGATGGCACATGACCATACAGTGGATTATTATTTGTTCATAAAGAGGAATAAAGTACTGACACATACTACAACAAGGGTGAACCTTGAAAACATGATCCCAAGTGAAAAAAAAAGTCATTAAAGGTCACATATTATGTGATTATAATGGTAGGAAGGGTAAAGAATAGGCAAATCCATAGAGAGAGAAAGTAAATCAGTGGGTGTCAGGACTGAGCAGGTGGAGGAGAATGGGGAGAGACTACTAATAGGTACTAGATTTTATTTTCTGAAGATGTTCTAAAATGTATCGTGCACAACTCTGAATATCTGCATAACTCTGAATACACTAAAAAGTACTTAATACTGTAAATGGGTGAATTGTATATCAAAGCTATTGTTTTTTTTTTAAAAAAGCACTGTTTCTTAAATTCCACATATGAATGAAATCACATGGTATTTGTCTTTCTCTGTCTAACTTATTTCACCTAGTATAATACCCTCTAGGGCTATCCACATTATTGTAAATTCCAAGATCTCATTCTTTTTATGGCTGAGTAATATTCTATTATGTATACCACATCTTCTTTATCCATTCATCCACTGATGGGCACTTGGTAATATATAGAATTTTGAATCATTATATGGCACACCTGAAACTAATACAACACTGTATTTTTTTAAAGATTTTATTTATTTATTTGACAGAGAGAGAGATCACAAGTAGGCAAAGAGGCAGGCAGAGAAAGAGGGGGAAGTAGGCTCCCTGCTTAGCAGAGAGCCCAATGTGGGCCTCGATCCCAGGATCCTGAGATCATGACCTGAGCCGAACGCAGAGGCTTTAACCCACTGAGCCACCCAGGTACCCACAACACTGTATATTAAATATACTTCAATTTAAAAAAAAACTTAGTCACTTACACTTCCAGATATCGTCCCAGCTCAGCACAGTCAGGCTCCAGGCCCTCCCCTTCCTCTCCAAAAATCAGAAACCTGTCTTCCGGTGAGGGTAAACCTGTAGGTCCCTGGACTGGGTGGCAACAGACCATTTGAAGGCAAGAGCTGTAGTGAAAGCTGGGGAATTGGATTAAGAGAAAGTTCAAACATTGAACATGGAGGGTCTTAGCCTTCTTTCCCACTCCGACCCCAGAACCTCGGCTGGCAGGCAGGATTGCACAGAAGACTGTTTCATAAAACCAAGACAAAGACATCAAGTGCCAGCCTGACCTGGAGCCCTCCTGCACCATGGTGGAAAAGCAGATGGTGGTTATGTACACCCACTAGGGATCTGAATTGCCCAGGCTAGAATCCTAGCTATGCCGGTTATTGACCAAGAGACCTCTGGTAAGTTACCTCTCGTACCTCATCTACAAAATGGGAATGATTAGAGCATCTCTGTATGGGATTGTTGGGAGGATTCAGTGTGAACATAAACAGGGCCTGGCATAGAGTAACCCTCTTACAGTTTTTACTGTGATTATTTATGCCCCATCTTTAAATGTTATTAGACAAGGGAAACCAGGCAGTTAAGGAAAGTCTTTACCATGAAAGACAGAAATCAAAACAAACAAACAAAAATAGGGGAAAAAGTCACTGGGAACAGAAAGCATGGAGGGAGAAAAAGAAAAATAGCCCCCAAGTTATCAACAAAGTCCTCAGAAAGATAAGGGAAAATACTATGACCCTGAACAAGAATGGAATGCTACTGGAGAACAACAAAGAATGAAATAATTCCCAATTAGAACTAAGAAAAAGGAGCACCTGGGTAGCTCAGTTGTTAAGCGTCTGCTGTTGGCTCAGATCGTGATCCCGGAGTCCCGGGATCAGACCCTGCATCGGGCTGCCTGCTTGGCGGGAAGCCTGCTTCTCCCTCTATCACTCCCCTGCTTGTATTCCCTCTCTAGCTGTGTTTCTCTGTCAAATAAATAAAATATTTAAACAAAAGAATTAAGAAAAAAATACAAAAAAGAAACAAATGTGGTCATATACAACCAGGCAGAGATGAAGCAAAATTTGAATATTGTGAGTGGAAGAGGGGGAAAAAAGGTAATTGAGGAAAATTCAATAAGGAATTCTACATAATAAAGATGTGCCACCTGGTCCTGTCTAGTCTTCCGCCTCTTTGGTGCTCAATAAACACTTCGTGCATTAATAAATAAATCAGTAAATGACTAGAGACTTTCAGAAGTAACAAGCCACGTGCCACTGAGAAGTGATATGCTGGCATAGTAAACCTTTTTTGGAAAGCAATTTGGCAGTATGTTTCAGTAATGTTCAAGAAAGTTAACCCAATAATTATATTTCCAGTAATTCATTCTTGGCAAATAATCTCAGAAATGTGAGCAAATGTTTACGGGAAAGATCTTCAGTGCAGTATCATTCCATAAGCAGAAATTTAGGGAAAGCTAAATATTCAATAACAGGGATTTCAGTAAATATATCTATCTATCTATATATATATATTACTGAAATTTATTCAAAAGTGGTTTTGCAGGCCATTTCACGATAATATAAAAATGCTCCCAATGATGGATGAAAATATTAGGACACAGAAATGAGTAAACCATATCAAGTTTGAAAATTCAACAACTTTGAAGTAAACTTTGGTTTAGACCCAACCCTCTCTGCCCCAATCCAGATGCCACACTGTTTTTGAGTCTGACTCCCTCTCTTGGCCTGCTCTAATCACGCACGACCCCTGTGTCCCTCGCTCTTCTGGATTCCAACAGCAATCAAATACTAGTCTTCTCTTTTCTCCTGTTTTTAAGCTTCTGGAAAGCAAGAATTGCATCTTAAATTCATGCCTCCTTTAGTATCCATTAAAATGCCTTGCACTCAGAGCACTCATCAGTTACTTGTGAATTCAAAAGAAAATTACTCTATGCCTATTGCACACTGAGAACTACTAAGAAGTTAAGAGCACAAGAGATTTGGGTCTTGATTTGTATGGCTCGGGGCAAACTGATTAACCACATGAGGTCTCAGATTCCCCAACAGTAGAGAATGCCTTGGGCAGCGGATTCACGTGTAAGGGATTTAAGCAGTGCTCCCAAGAAAGACAAGGGTGGGGGATGTCAGACAAAAAGCTGAAAAACCAACAAAGGTGTGATCACGGTGAAATCCCAGCCTAAGGCTGCTCAGGGAGCTCTAGATCACACCTATAAAGCCCCGACACTGCCCTACTGGAGTCACAGCACGGTGGACTTTCATATTCAACTACTGTCAGTCACAGGCCAAGATGCCTGGATGCAGGGATAGGACTGGGGTGGGGATGGTACTCCCAGCACTTCCATCTCTGTGTCTGGACAAAGTGGTACCAGCAGTGCAAGGCCTGGCCATTCTTCAGAAGAAAGTCATAGGTGGAGGCCTCTGGAAGCAAAAGAACACAGAAACCATGGGAGGCACAGCATTCTGCGTAGAGGTCTGTGGTCCATAGAGGGTTTTGGACTAGGTGACCACTAACTAAGTTTTCTGAATCCAATTTCAACAACAGTCTATTATATTTAGTACAGAAGATAGAATCCTTACATCTATTAGAGGAGATAAAATAAACACATACTATATCACTAGATGCTAAGTCAATGGACATTTAAACATGAGCACCAGAGAAAGGGAAAACGCAAAGTTTAATCTGAAAGATATTCTCAAGGAAGTAAAGTTGTGAGTTAGCCATGAAGGAAACATGGCCTTATAATGGGACTTCATCAACATAAATCCTGTTTCCCTAAAATCCTGAACAACAAAATATTTCCTTTGAAGGCAGCTTTCTCTCTCCTCACCTCCTTTCCCATTGAACTTGTATTTCAACTCTTTATGACATCTTCCTCTTCCACTCCTTTTGTCATTATTTCCTCACTTAGTCCCTACATACACACGAATCCCTGCGTTTCCTTTACAGTTTTTCCATCCTAGAATGTTCTTCTCCCTTTGCCAAGTTATTTTTTTAGAAAGTGAGGGGGGAAAAAAAAAAAAAAAAAAAAAAAAAAAAAAAAAAGAAAGTGAGGGGGGACAGACAGAAGGAAAGGGAGAGAGAGAATCTTAAGCAGGCTCCACACCCAGAGCTGAGCCCAATCTAGGGCTCGATCTCACAACCTTGAGATCATGATCTGAGCTGAAATCAAGAGTTGGACACTCCAACTGACTGAGGCACCCCAGCACCCCTCCCAAGTTATTTAAAAAGCACAGTTCCACAACAAAACTTCCACAAATACTTCAGTGATTCTCGAGCTCATAAACTGCCTCAAACACCCACAAAATGATTAGAAACGATATGACAGTATATAATTAATGTCTAAACCCTACGGTACTAAATCTGGCTGCTTCAAGCATCTCTTCTTTCTCTTCAACTAGGCTGTAATCCCCCAAGGACAATGTATTGTACCTCTTCACACCACCTGGCAGAGAGCTTGAAAAAGCACAGACAAACATATGTGAGAGATAACATCGCTCCCTAATAAAAATAATGATTACCAAATACGATCTAACCACATAAATTTCACTTTATAAAATAACACATGAATACAATGCAAAATCAGCTTACAGATACCTTCTGACATATTACTTCAGGATGATAAAGCAGAAAATGAAAAAAAGAAAGAAAGAAACTATCAGAAACATTTTACAAAATACACATCCTTAAATGCATCTTTGGGCTGATTCATTTAGGTGTTTATATTTCTGAGGATCATGACTGTGATAAACAGTATTTTACGTACAGACACTCAGCTCTTAAGAAAAACAGGGAACACGGCGGCCTAAGGCAGTGAAGAATGGGAGCAAAGCAGTGCCGAGCTTCTCTGATACAGCAGATGTGTGACTACAACACAATGACTCTGCTCTATCTGGATGTCTATATTCATATTTTTTATATGTTTCCCACAGTCAGTCTCAGGAAGGATTTAAATTTCCATCCAAATGAGAAAAGGATGAATGCTTCCTAAGGTTATTGCATCAACTGTTACTGATTCCATGGAAATGTATTTCTGAACAAAAAGAGAACATTTGAGGAAGAAGACAAGAATGGGTTAGGCAGGGAGCACAGACTAGATTATCTGGGTTCACCTCTGCAGAGGGCACACACACCTACCTTCCTCCGTGGTGCCAATGTCGGCTTCAGAAACTGCCCATTTCATTCTCTGCCTGTGTCTTTGGTTCCTCCATCTTCCTGTTCATTCACCTTCTTACCCTCTGGCCTTAGAGCCCCAGATCTTCTAAGCCTTAAGCACCTTCATCTCCGCTCCCCAGCGTGGCCACCTCACAGGCACTGGAATCTCTTGAAACTCAGCTCCAGCTCACTGATTCCAGCTGTGTGACTGCCTTCTGGAGCTTCAACCTTGTTATATCCCTCAGCTCTACTCACCTTTCCTTTTCCTTAACTGCTTCCTAAGTCTCTAACCGTTTGATATCCTCCAGGAAAAGGAGGCTAGGTTCCTTCTGGTGATATGTGATGCCACTGAAATGTGTAATTGATACAGAGAGTAGAATCTAAATTTCTTCACTCTTTCATACACCTCTCATATCTACTTAAACATGACTAATTTTTAGAAAGTTCTTTTACAGTTCATATCTAAGTACTCTTGGCAGAAGAAGAAATAGAAATGGCAAATAAGCACATGAGAAGATGCTCGGCATTACTTGTCATCAGAGAAATGCAAACACACAATGGAATATTACTCGGCCATCAAAAATGAAATCTTTCCATCTGCAACGATGTGGATGGAACTAGGGGTATTATGCTAAGCGAAATAAGTCAGTCAGAGAAAGACAATTATCATATGATCTCACTCATATGTGGAATTTAAGAAACAAAACAGAGGGACAGAGGGGAAGGGAGGGAAAAATAAAACAAGACAAAATCAGAAAGGAAGAAAAACTGTAAGATACTTTTTTTTAAAAGATTTTATTTATTTACTTGACATAGAGAGAGAGATCACAAATAGGCAGAGAGGCAGGCAGAGAGAGAGGAGGAAGCAGGCTCCCCGCTGAGCAGAGAACCCAACGCAGGCCTTGATCCCAGGACCCTGGGATCATGACCTGAGCCGAAGGCAGAGGCTTTAACCCACTGAGCCACCCAGGTGCCCAAATACTCTTAATCATAGGAAACAAACTGAGGGCTGCTGGAGGGAAGGTGGGTGGGGGGAGGGGTAACTGGGCGATGGGCTTTAAGGAGGGCATGTGATATAATGAGCGCTGGGTGTTGCATTAGACTGATGAATCACTGAACTCTACCTCTGAAACTAATACATTATATGTTAATTAATTGCATTTAAATTTTAAAAACTCCACAGGGGGGTACCACCACACACCAATTAAAATGACTTAAAAATGGAAACACTAAGCATAGACAAGGATGCAGGGCAACTGGGTCTCCCCTTACTGTATACATAGCACACATCTACTCTGCAAAACAGGTCAAGAGTTTAATGTAAAGTTAAACATGGCTAACCTCTGACTCAGCAATCCCACTTTTAGTTATTTACCTGAGAAGTGGAACTGTGTTCACATAAAATTATATACACAACAGTTAAGGGCAGCTTTCTCCATAAGCACCGAAACCGGAAACAACCCAGATGACCTTCAGCTGGGAAATGGGGTAACCAGCTGTGGTACGGCTATCCGATGGAACGCT
Source organism: Spilogale gracilis (assembly GCA_004023965.1). Classification (NCBI taxonomy): domain Eukaryota; kingdom Metazoa; phylum Chordata; class Mammalia; order Carnivora; family Mephitidae; genus Spilogale; species Spilogale gracilis. The sequence continues at coordinate 18,819 of PITA01014493.1, read as the reverse complement.
ACTCAACTAGGAGAAACGGAATGAAGCTCTGGCAGATGCAGTGACATGCAGGGCTCTCCAGTACACTTTGCTGAGCAAAAGAAACCAGACACATGATGCTTCATATCATATTCTTCCATTTATATGACATTTCTGGAAAAGGCAAAATGATAGTGATGGAGAATAGATCAACGACTGCCAGAGCCCGGAGATGGAGGAGACAGACTAAGAAGGGGGCAGCTGAAGGAATATATGCTGGGGTGATGGACCTGCTCTGCGTCCTGATGGCAGTGCTGGATACATGGCCGGACACAGCTGTCAAAAGCCATAGCACAGTGGTAATTACAATATGATGTGCAAATATTAAAATAAAAATTTTAAAAACATGAAGTGTAGGTAAGGATATAGAGCAAATGAACATTTATACAACTTTGTGGGGGTGTAAATTGGTATAATCACTTTGGAAAATGATTTGGTATTATTGCATAGAGTTGAGTATGGACATGTCAGATGGTTTGGCAATTTCACCCCATGGGGAAGCTTGTGAATCAGTACCAGAAAACATTATATATATATAATACACATATATATATATATATATATATATATATATATATATATATATATATATATATATTCTTATTACAAAGTGCTATTTCTTATTACAAAGTGCTATTATGGGGCATGCTTGTGAATCTGTACCAGAAAACATACATTTATTTATTTATTTATATTTTTTTCTTATTACAAAGTGCTATTATGGGGCATGCGCATATATATATATACATGAAGTGCACATAATAGCACTCTGTAATAAAAAAAAAATCTGGAAACAACCCAAATTTCCACTAGCAGGTAAAAGGATGACTATATTGGGAAATACTGAGGGTCAATATTCAGTTCAGGGGGCGTTATAGTAGGTTGCTCCTGCTAAAAGACCTTTACAACAGTTCTGCTGGCCAGCTCTTGATTCTGCAAACTTCCCGATGTGGTCTGAATGTTTGTCACCCCTCAAAATTCGGATGTTGAAATCCTAACCCCCACCGTGATGGTATGAGGAAGTGGGGCCTTCGGGAATTGATTAGATTGGGATTAGTGCCCTTGGAAGAGATGACAGAGAGCTAGCTTGCCCCTTCTGCTATGGGAAGTTACAGGGCGAAGATGGTCATCAGGGAGGAAGCGGGCTCTCAGAAGACACGAAATCCGCCAATGCCATGATTTTGAATCTCCCAGTCTCCAGAAGTGTAAGAAACAAATGTGTGCTGTATACAAGCCACCGGCCTCGGGTATTTTTGATATAGCACCGAGGCACTTCCTATCAATTCTGTAAGCCCCAATTCTTCCAGCAAATTTCTTTTTTTTCTTATGAGGGCCTGACCTGGTTTATGTTTCTTGCAATCAAGAACGCTGAAAGGTTCAAAGCCCAATCTAAACTTAACATCTGCCTCCAACACATGTAGAGCCATCACCTTCCAAATCATTCACACTCAAACCTGGCAGCACTTTAACAACTTCATCTGCCTTACCACCCTGTCATTTCTACCTCTTTAACATGTCACACATCTGTCTAAAATAAATGCAGACCTCTGTGAAATCACAGCGGCAGACAGACCTGCTTAAATCTTAGTCATCCCTTGAGAACTAGTTCAAAGTCATCCCTTGCCTTACCCCTGCCTCCTATGCCTCGCCAGATATAAGCACTCTTCAACCTGAACTTTTCTAACACGATGTACCTATTTTCCTGTCCTTGTTACTGCATTCAGCTAATCTTTAAAGTGAACCTACTCTGAGTCGGGTATTGTTCTAAGGGCTGTAAAGAGAGCAACAAACCATATAGACACCGATCCTTGCCAGTGGGGAGACAGCAAATAAAGAAAGTCATAAAATAAATAGGAGGTTAGTGAGTGTTCAGAGAAAAAGTAAACAGAGAAGCTGTTAGCACATGTCCTGAGTATACCATCTTAGATAAGATGGGCACGGAAGGTCTCAGAAAAAGTGACAAGTTTCGGTGGAAGAATGAAGAGGCAGAGAGAACAAGAGGGACAGGAGATGAGCAAAGAAACGATGGGCCAAATCATGGAGGGCCTCGCTGTTCTCGGTAAGGAACGTGGCTTTTTCTGAATGAGATGGGAAGACACTAAGGAGTCTTCAGCAAACATGGTCTGACTTACAGGCTCATTCTAGGTGGAGAACAGACTTAGGGGAGGAGGCTGAGCAGAAGCGGGGACACAAGCTAAAACGTTGCTGCCCTTTGGCAAGACACTGGTGGAGACAGCCTAGACTTGCAATCCCCCCAAACTCCTCCTGAAAACAGAAAAATCAAGTAGGGTAGTGTAAGAAAAAAATTAATTCGAATGAATCTCCATGAGCCCAGAAACAAACTGGATGCAAGAGGAACCTGGGATAGCAGCTCCAGACTAAAGGAGGAAGGACAGAGGGATTTCTGGTGGTCTCAGAGCCAGGGAACCTAGAAATTGCCAGCAAATCATCACCATGAAGAGGAGGCCCCCCTGGGAATGGAGGGTTCAGTGGGACAATCTGAGAAAAACCACGGGAACAGGAAGCGGCTTCTCACACACTTGCACACGTGAGGTGAGTCGAGAACACCGCACGGAGGGCTGAGCGACGGGCAGTCTGATCCCGCGGGCTTCTGAAAAAGTGAGGCCACACGGAGGCTGTCCCCCAGGGCAGGAACATTGGGATGGGGGGATAAAAGAGAGAGTCCAGATCTAGCGGGAAGGTGGGATGCAAAGCCAATAGAGGCAATTTTCACAAATAACTGGACAGACAGCTACACTGAGAGCCCATGTTTTTTAATACATTGAAGTTAGACGAGAAGAGGGAGCCCAAGAGCTTTGCAGCTCAGTAAGCTATCCTGGCCCAATGCTCAGGAACTTCCTTATAGAAGTACAAGCAAACTTATCTTCCTTAAACAGGAGTAGCAGAAAAGGAGAGCATGCAATTTTATATACGAAAATATCAGGTTTTTTACATTTTTCTTCTTTTCTTAAGGATAACAGTAGCATGAAATTGTTATATGTTATAACATATTGTTATAACAAATTGTTATATCTAGTGATGCAACTGCCAAAATCAGCAGAAGAAGGGGAGACTGCAAAGAAAGAAGAACAAGCTTGCTGGTGGCCCGCTAAGAATAAAAGGAAAGGACTTCAGCATAGACGTTCTGGGAAAGTGTGAGGAGGCAAGAAGTTACTAACTGACTTAATATTGCTCATGGCAGACAAACAGTAGGCAATAGGCAAGAACCTCTGCGCCTGTGGGATAGGGAGGTAGGAAACATTTTTGCATTAGGATCCTAGGGCCTCTTCAAAAATGACAAGAACAACTTTGCAACTGGAAGCCATGCTCCCAGACATTGAGGCACATTCCCAAACATTCACACAACTTAGGAGAAGTGCCCTTGGAAAGTCAAGGAACTTAACCCCACAGCGAGAAGCAGCCAGAAAGCATATGTGCACTATTTGGGGGGCACAAGCCAGCATTGCCTAAGGAAGCATATGGAGGTGTCACAAGACCAGCTCCTCCATATGCTTCCAGAACATTTAATCTCAATTTTTGAGGACGGAGACAAAAGATCTGTTACATAGAAGACGGAGTGTCTATGCCTGAGCATGACAGCTGCAGTGAGAAGTAGTCTGGCAAGTCAGAAAAAAATATGAGCTCAAACTCAAACGGATCTAATTTCAATTCTAGCTTCACTAAGGTTATCTTGGGTAAATTCCTCACTTTCTCTGAGCTTCCGTTTTCTCATCTCTACAGTGCCATTAATAATCTGTCCAGCAATACCACGGTGAGGACTGGCATGTGAAGGTACAGAATGTCTTAGTTCCTCCTTCTCTCCTTCTTCCTCCCCTCCCCTGCTAGAATCACGCTTGTAAATCAAGTACAATACCTTACACCCCGGAAGACTACTTCTTGTTCTGGCTCCAGGAATGAAAACAGTAGCTCTCCCTCTCCAAAAACTTACTTTTCTCAAAATTGAACTTCACAGGGGCGCCTGGGGGCTCAGTCGGTAAGCGTCTGCCTTCGGCTCAGGTCATGATCCCGGAGTCCTAGGATCGAGCCCCGCATCTGGCTCCCTGCTCAGCGGGAAGCCTGCTTCTCCCTCTCTCACTCCCCCTGCTTGTGTTCCCTCTCGAGCTGTGTTTCTCTCTGTCAGATAAATAAATAAGATCTTTAAAGATTTTTTAACTTCATGTATAAAATAATACATTCTATTTGGGATACATATTAATGATGTTTTAAGTAGCTTTTTATGGTTCCTGCCCCACTGTTTTGTTATAGACCATTAGGCAGTTGTTACATTCCATTTGTGGTTGAAGTTCTCTCTGCTTTGCTTTTACTGTGCCATATTGGTTAATAAACCATGTGGGAAAACTGCCAGATGAAGGCTCTTCATCAATGCAAGACATTAGTATTCTATCTTTTTAGAAGGAGAGTTTACTCTCTAGGCATATGGAATTGAATCTAATTAAGGGCATTTGCATCATTTAGTTCTAGCAAAAGCAACACTGTCATTCTGTCATATTAATTTTATTTTTGTCACCTTAATGTTTAATGGCTGGGTCTAAAAAGCAGGGATGCTTGGCCACGCAGGAGAACAGTGAGGAAGGCACTGTGAACAGTATCATCATTCGCTTCATACTTGCTGGCCCTCTGAGGGGCTTCTTTGACTAAACTCTGGTGCTTCCATGGTCATAGGGGTCCCACATCCCGGTTTCCACAATGTAGCACTGCCCCAGGAGACAGGAAGATCACGCTTGGTAGACAACTACACCAAACAAGCTAGATAAGAGCCATGAGAGGCAGTATGACTCAGTCCTGGTCAAAAAGTGAAGGGGGAGAATCACTAAGCTACCAGCTAGCCAACAATCATTATACCTTGCTTGAAAGAAGCAACCATGTGCAAACAAATACTTTTTCTCCCAGGAACTGAATAATCGCCCCCAAATAAGCCAGTCAAATTTCCATGACCCCACATCAGGTCACTCCCCAACTTAAAACCCACCCCACTGACCTTAAGGGCAAAAGAAAAGTCCCTAGTAGAACTTACTCAAGGATTTCAAACTCAAGTCTGGTATTAGAGGATAAATGACAAGCGACCCTAGGCCTGTGTGCCAGGAAGGTATAGAAGGTGACAGGGACTGTGCCGAATGGCGGGGCACACAGGCCAAGCTACCTGACCAGCTGCTGTCAGGTGGAGAGTAATGCCACACCTTCTGACTGATTAAAAGAAGCCAAAAAGCTGGATTTTATTTTATTCCTTTATTCAGAAAGCTAGATGTTAAAATAATTTACAATTAATATAATTAATTAATATAATTTAAGTCATTTAACACTATAATGTAGTAGAAAATAAATACATGGGAGAATCTTCAAACTAAGAATTTATAACTAGGATAATTTCTATCATCTAGCCTGCATTCCATGTTTTTAATCATTTGGGCAGGAGCTAAGCTAAAGTATCACTCGGTACTGATTATAAAAACAGAGACTTACTAAGCAAATTCATGGTAACAATTTAAGTGAATTCTTAACTTCTTAAAATTAATTAATTCCAGGAACCTCTGAGTATTCACTAACACACAAGGCAATTACATATCAGTCAAGAAAACGCTGATTCTTCATTAAACTAAGACATATATTAGATTGTTGTTTCTATCCTATGTCCAGAATACACCAGTATTCTCAATTGTCATTTCTAATGGCAATGATTCAAATATTTCACCGTTTTACATGGACATCTCCAGAAACCAGTTTGAAACAGAGCCTTTTTTTTTAGATTTTATTTATTTATTTATTGGACACAGAGACAGAGATCACAGGTAGGCAGAGAGAGAGGGAAGCAGACTCCCTGCCGAGCAGAGAGTCTGATGTGGGACTTGATCCCAGGACCCTGAGATCATGACCTGAGCCGAAGGCAGAGGCTTAATCCTCTGAGCCACCCAGGCGCCCCGAAACAGAGCCTTTTAACCTAATACGATTTTACTACTTCCAACTTGCACTTATTATGCTTAAAATACATGATTGTTTCCAGTAATTTTGGTTTTGCTTCTAAAGATTAGAAAACTGTGCTTGAGTTTGATACGGGATATCAGTATATTCTTTCTCCAGTTTCTTGCATGACACATAAACTAGCTTCAAGGAAGTTTCAGGAACGATTTTCAAAAATGTTTGAGCAATGGTAAGATCCACACACCTTCGCCCAGGGTGATACTTTTGAACAATGAATTTATTTTAATATCTAAGACACAGAATAATTTTAAACATCTTATTTCCTTATAAATACATGCCATCCATAAAATCTAATAAAAATGAAGTGAAATAATTCCTTCTTATTACCTCCAGTATGTGGGTATACCAATCTATACAAAGTTGAAAAACAAACCAACCCTTATAACGGTAAGGATTCTTACTATTTCCTCATGAATAGATTTTTCATAACTGGGTTACTGGATAATTAACTACTGGCCTGAAAAAGCCACTTAACATATTGTGCATCGACATATACTAAAGCTGAAATAATACAGTCCCAAGTTTAAAAACACTTCCTTCTTATGCCTGGTCTCACAACTGCAGAACACTGAAGTGTCTTGTGATTCTTGAATTTTAATCTTTGTATCACAGCTTTATAAATAATTTGGAGCTTACGAATACAGCAGGAGAAAGAATCGCCTAAACAGAATCACTGGGGTGGGCAGTAGGAGTCTCCAGCATGATCCAAGTATTTATATGCAGCTATCATCATGAAAAATGTCAGAGGTCCTTTGGTTCACCCACCGTTTGGAATGATGAGTGCTAATGTGTTCCAATTCAGACACAGCTGTAAGGACACCAACAGGTGTCCTTTCCATTTTGTATCTATTGTTGCTTAATGGGGACAAAAATGATTACCGAGCGTCTGTCAATTTGATAAAGTGCTACAATTACCCTAACCATGTAATACCTATCAGCTTTTGAACAGGAGTGTAAGTAATATACCCAGGGGAAAGTAGCTTAAGTCTCTGATTAGTTCCAGGAAATATTTCATTATTTGGGATTTCTCCTTAGACACCATGGAAAAGGAAAACAGTATTTTTCCACTTTATGCCAAACATGGACATACTAAAATACATATATGTTTGATTGGAAGAAATCATTTTTTGAAAATCAATTAATGTAATTATCATATCCATATACTATAAAAGAAAAATCATATGATCATACCAATAGATACAGAAAAAGCATTTGACAAAACCCAACACCAATTCATGATTAAAAAAAAGAAAACCTCTCAATAAACTAGGAATAGAAAGGAACTTTCTCATCTTATAAAGATTATCTATAAAAAACCTACACATGACATCATACATAATGGTGAGAAATACAAAACTTTTCTAAGATCAGGTACAAGGAAAGGATGTCCCTTTTCACCACTCCTTTTCAACATTATATTAGAAGCTCTTGCTGATAAAGTAAGGCAAAAAAAAGATACACAGATTGGAAAGAGGACATAAAACTGTCATTGTTCCAAGATGGCATGATTGTGTATATAGAAAATTTGAAATAATAAACATAAAAACTTCTGGAACTAATAAGCTATTGTAGCAAGGTTATAGGATACAAAGTTAATATATAAAAGTCAATTGTTTTCCTCTATACCAACAATGAACCAGTGGAATTTGACATTAAAACACAACACTACTTACATTTGAACCCAAACAAAGTAACACTTAGGTATAATCTAACAAAATATGTACAAGATCTGCATGAGGAAAAGTATAAAATTCTGAGGAATAAACTCAAAGAAGAACTAAATAGATGGAAAGATATTCCATGTTCCATGAATAGGAAGAATCAATGCTGTCAAGATGTCAATTCTTCCCAATTTGATTAACAGATTCAGTGCAATGCTAATCAAAATCCTGGCAAGTTATTTTATGAATATTGACAAACTGATTCTTAAGTTTGCATTGAGGGTTGCCTGGGTGCCTCAGTCAGCTAAGTGTCTGCCTTTCAGCTCAGGTCAGGATCCCAGGGTCCTGGGATAGAACCCCACACGGGGTTCCCTGCTTAGTGGGGAGCCTGTTTCTCCCTCTCCCACCTCCTTGCCTGTGCATTTGCTCTCTCTTGCTTTCTCTCTTTCTCTCTCTCTCTCTCTGTAAAATAAATAAAATCTTTAAAATAAAATAAAACTCCCCAAATTTGCATGGAGAGGCAAAAGACTCAGAATAGCCAACACAATATTGAAAAAGAACAAACTTGGAGGACAAACACTTCCCAACTTCAAGACTTACGATAAAGTTGCAGTAATCAAAACATTATACTATTGGCCAAGGAATAAATAAATATAAGACACAGAAGACATCACTGATGTAGATCACCATCAATATAGTTAACTGATCTTTGATAAAAGAACCAAAGCAATACAGCAGAATTCTGTAAATGTTACTGGAACAACTGGAGATACACATGCAAAAGGAAAAGATTCTAGACATGGTCCTTTCACCCCTCACAAAAAATTAACTGAAAATGGGTCATAGGCCTAAATGTAAAATGCAAAACTACAAACCTCCTAGAAAATAATGTAGGGGAAAACCTACATGGCCTTAAATTTACTGATGCCTTTTAAATACAACACCAAAGACATAGTCTATGAGAAATCACGGATAAAGCAAGACTTCATTAAAATTTCAAACTTCTGCTCTCTAAAAGTCTCAAGAGACTGAGAAGACAAGCCACAGATCAGGAAAAAATATTTGTAAAAGATATGTCTGATAAAAGACTGTTATCAAAATATATAAAGAACTCTTAAGACTCAACAATATGAAAATCACCCGATTAAAATACCAGCCTGAGATCTTATGAGACTCTTCACCAGAGAAGCTATACAGATAGCAAATATGCATATGAAAATATGCTCCACATCATATGTCATCAGGGAAATTCAAATTAAAACAATGTGATATCATCACACACCAGTTAGAACGGCCAAAACTCAGAACACTGAAAACAGCAAATACTAATGAGGATGTGGAGCAAAAGGAACACTCATCGACTACTGGTGGGAATGCAAAATGGTACAGCCACTTTGGAAGACAGTTTAGCAGTTTCTTTAAAAACTACACATATTCTTAGCATACAATCCAGCAATTACATTCCTTGGTATTTACCTAAAGGAAACAGACCTATGTCCACCCAGAAACCTACACACAGATCTTTATAGCAGCTTTATTCATAACTGCCAAAATTTGGAAGCAACCAAAATGCAGGCAAAAGGATAGATAAACTAGGGTACATATAGAGAACAGAGTATTATTCAGTGCTAAAAAGAAGTGGACTAGAAGCCATGAAAAAACACAAAAGAAACTTGAATGCATATTACTAAGTGAAAGAAGCCAATCTTAAAAGTTACATATTGTATGATCCAAACTACATGATATTCTGGAAAGGAGAAAACTATGGAGACAGTAAAAAGATGAGTGGTTTCCAGGGATTAGGGGTAGAAGGATGAACAGGCAGAGCACAAAGGATTTTGGGGTCATGAAAATACCATAATGAAAGATACATGTCATTGTATATTTTTTAAACCCACAGGATGTACAACAACAGGAGTAGACAATAATGCCAACAATAGACTTTGGGTGATTATGATGTGTCAATGAAGGCTCATCAGTTGTAACAAGTGCATCATTCTGATGGAGGATGCTGATAACTGGGGAGGTTATACCTGTGTGGGAACAGGAGATGTATGGGAAATCTCTTTACCTTCCTCTCAATTTTGCTGTGAACCTAAAACTGCTCTAAAAAGTCTTTTTTCTTTAAAGATTTTATTTATTTATTTGACAGAGAGAAAGAGAGTGCATGAGCAGGGAGGAGGGGTAGAGGGAGAGGGAAAAGCAGACTTCCCACCGAGCAGGAAGCCCAATGCAGGACTTGATCCCAGGACCCTGGGATCATGACCTGAGCCGAAGGCAGCTGCTTAACCAACTGAGCTACCCAGGCGTCCTAAAAACATAGTCTTCATAAAAAAATTAAAATAAATTCTATCATCATTGGAGATTTATCTAGGTCTTCTTGTTACCCTGTCAATTTCGGTTTTAAGTATTTTGAGCATACATTTTAAGGTGAACGTAGATTTGGATATTTTTTGATCTTCCTCAATAATTGGACTTGTATCATTATACAATATCTTTCTACATTGCCTAGTAACACTTTTTCCCTTTAAACTCTACTTTTTCTGGTTTTATTACGATTATACTAGCTTTTGTGCATGCATGTGCAAAATGGTGTACTTTTTCATCTTTTAGCTTTCAACCTTTCTGTATCTTTATGTTTTAGGTATATCTCTTGTGAGGTTTGGATAGCTGAGTTCTGTTCTTTTTTCTAGTCTGAGAATGTTTTACTTTAACTGGAGAGTTTAGCCTTTTAAATTTAAAGCAGTTGTTGATATATTTGGGTATAAATATACCATTACATTATTTGATTTGTATTTGTCCCACTATGTCTGAATTCTATTTTTTTCCTTTGTTCTTGCTTTTGTTTAAATAGCTCTGTTCGTTTGGTAGTTGTCCATTCTTTTGCGTTGCTTTAGTAGTTAGTCTATACATTATAACATGTCTCCTTAACTTACTAAATTTATGTATTTATTTACTTACTAAATTTATGTATTTGCCACTCCTTAGACAATGAGAAAACCATGGAATATTTCATTTATTCTACTACCAACTTAAGCTCTACTGTACATTTTAACACCACATATATTTTAACCTCATAATACATGATTATTATGGTTTTATACATCTAATATTCATTTAGATTTTTCCACATATTTACCTTTTCCATTGCTCTTAATTTCTGACTGTATTTTCAACCTTCCTTCTGGGGTTATTTTCCATCCATTCAAAGAAAATCATTTAATACTTCCTTCTGTGTGGGTCTGTTGGTGTCATATTCTCTTGGTATTTGCTTTTCTGAACACATTCGTCTTTTTTCTACATTTTTGAAGGACATTTTCACTTAATACAGGATTCTGGATTCGCAGGTAATTTCTTTCTGCACTTTAAAGATATCATTCCATTATATTCTGGCTTACTTCTTTTGTTTGATAAATTAGCTGTCAGTATTATTATTGCTGTTTTTGAAAATCATGTATCTCTTTTCTTTGCATGTTTTCAACATTTCCTGACTGGTTTTGGTCTTTGAAAAGTCTGCTATGGTGCCCTTCAGGGTGGTTTTCTTTATATTTATCCTTATTGGGTTTCTTGAGTACATGGATAAATGTCTTTCATCAATTTTTTATAATTCTCAGCCAATATCTCTTCAAATGTTATTTCTGCACTGTTATGTGTCTTTTCTCCTTCTGGGACTCCTAATTATGTGTACATAAGAAATTTTATTGAGTCTTTGTCTCTTATACTCTTTTATGCATTTTCTATTCCATTGTGTCTTCATGTTTCAGTTTGGATATTTTCTTCTCACCTATGTTCCAGTTAACTAATTCTTTACTTAACAGTATCATATCTGCTAGAAAACTCATCCACTGAATTATCAATATCAATCACTGTAGTTTTCATTTCTAATATTTCCATTTGATTCTTTTCTAGAGATTCTAATTTGTTCCTGAGATTACACTCTTGTCTTTTATTTCTTTGAAGACACTTTAAAGTAGTTACCATTCATCTCTCTTTAATGTTATTCCCACATACAACTGCATCTTAAAATGCTCAAATCATCTATTCTGAAGTACAACTGAATTCATGATCAATATTCATAAAATTAGTTACTTGAAGCCATTCCTTGGTAATATATAAGCACAAATAATAGTAGTGACTAATAATTATATAGGAAAAGAGAAAACTTGTCCAATCCTGCTACTCTGTACATACATGAAACCATTGGGAGTTTTCATTTAGCTTACAAGTGACTGATATCCCTAGATTTCCTTTTTATCTGATAAATCACATCTTTCCCTTTCTAACTGGCCAAGAAAAAATAATAGTTCTCCAATTTGTTATTCCCCTTCTCCACACCTTTCTTTTTATTTTTTATTTCCTTTTTTATTTTTTCATTTTTTTAAAGATTTTATTTATTTGACAGAAAGAAACACAGCCAGAGAGGGAACACAAGCAGGGGGAGTGAGAGAAGGAGAAGCAGGCTTCCCGCTGAGCAGGGAGCCCGATGTGGGACTCGATCCCAGGTCTCCGGGATCATGACTTGAGCCGAAGGCAGTCACTAAACCAACTGAGCCACCCAGGCGCCCCTATTTTCTTTTTTAGAGAGTGCGGAGATGCAGAGGGAGAGTGAGAGAGGGAATATTTAACAGGTTCCACGCCCAGTGTGGAGCCCAACAAGGGGCTTGATCTTGCAACCCTGAGATCATGACCTGAACCAAAATCAGGAGTTCGACGCTAAGCCTTAAGACACTGATCTACCCAGGTGCCCCCACACATTTCTTTTTAAACGTAAAAGGAAGGAGGAGTTTTTGAAAAGAAATATATTAAGCAGGCATTTTTTAAAAGATCTCAGGTGTTGGGGCACCTGGGTGGCTCAGTTGGTTAAATAACTGACTCTTGGTTTCAGCTCAGCTCATTATCTCAGGGTTGTGATCAAACCCCACATCTGGCATCATGCTCAGCATGTAGTCTTCTTGAGATTCTCTCCCTCTCCCTACCCTTCTGCTCCTTTCCCCAATCCCTCTCTCTCAAATAAATAAATAAATAAAATCTTTAAAAAATAAAATTTAAAAAAAAGATCTCAGGTGTTGAATCTCCTCAATACAAGGTTTGCAAAACCACTAAATCCGTTTGTCTTAGATATATATATTTCGTATTTCCATTTCTCCAAGTTATGTAACTATTTCAAAGTTTAAATCTGGCTTCCATTATAAGAATATTATATATAAATCACTCAATACCAAACTGATATCACTATTCCTTAAACACACTTGGAAAGGGGATTAATAAATTCAAATTAATCACATAGGGTTTTATAAAAGAAACTTTGCTATAACCTAAGTGGGTCCAAAAAATCTATGACTAATGCATAAATAAAAAATCAGAGGGCACCTGGGTTTAGCCTCTACCTTCGGCTCAGGTCATGATCTCAGGGTCCTGGGATCGAGGCCCACGTCGGGCTCTCTGCTCTGCGGGGAGCCTGCTTGCTCCTCTCTCTCTGCCTGCTCCTCTGCCTGCTTGTGATCTCTCCGCCATATAAATAAATAAAATCTTTTTTAAAAATTAGAAAAACTGGGTCAAGTGTATCTGCAAAATGTCAGAATTCCCAGAAGCAAATAATCTCTCTTCCTATAGTTGTATATGTACATACACAGTACATAAATATATATACTATTTTAAAGTATTTTGATTTAAAAATGATTCATTTCCTTTCATAACACTCTATTAATTCTCCCAGATAAGTTTGGAAGTAGTTCTCCTATCCATTCATTGACCTTTAATACTAATTATGTTGAGGAATCTCTACTTTGTATATAGACACAAAAGTCAGTAAATAGGAACTAATTTTTGGTCCATCCAATCTTAATCAGAATGAACCTGTTACTGTACAGTTTATGAGCTTACCTTCACATTATTTATCAATTTAGCACAGTCATCTACTCTGCCCCATAGTTTATAAGATAACAGAAAAGCCTTTCTGAAAATTTTAAGTTCTTACATTATGTTTAAGTGAAATAAGCCAGCCATGAAAAGAGATAGACTGTATAATTCTACTCACATGAGGTATTTAAAGTAGTCAAATTCATAGAAATATAAAGTAGAATGATAGATACCAAGGGCTAAGAGAAGGTGCAGGGTCGGGGGGGCAGCGTAATACAGAGTTTCAGGTTTGAAAGATGAAAATTTTCTGGAGATCTTTTTCACAACAATGTGAATACACATAACACTACTGAGCTGTTTAATTAAAAATGGTTAGGATTATACTCGGGCTGCTCTTCTGATTCAATAAATTTTTGTCTTTTACTAAAAAAAGGTTGGGATTTTTTTTTAAGTTCAAGATTATCACATCAAGGATATAATCTTGTCATAGTAATCCTTTACAAAGGCAATTAGTCTGTTTAATCGTATTCCCATAAGCAGGGCACCTGGGTGGCTCAGTCGTTAAGCATTAAGCATCTGTGTTTGGCTCAGGTCATGGTCCCAGGGTCCTGGGATGGAGCCCCGCATCGGGCTCCCTGCTTGACAGGAAGCCTGCTTCTCCTTCTCTCATCCCCCTTGCTTCGGTTCCCTCTCTCACTGTCTCTCTCTGTCAAATAAATAAATAGAATCTTAAAAAAAAATTCCCGTGTCTGTTAGCCATTTGTATATCTTCTATGGAGAAGTGCCTCTTCATGTCTCCTGCCCATTTTTTGATGTGTTCATCTTCTTTTTGGACACTGAGTTTGAGTAGTTCTTTATAGATCTTGGATATCAACCCTTTGTCTGTAGTGTCATTTGTGAATATTCTCTCCCATTCTGTGGGTTGCCTCTTTGTTTTGCTGACTGTTTCCTTTGCTGTACAGAAGCCTTTTATTTTGATGAAGTCCCAGAAGTTCATTTTCGCTTTTGTCTCCTTTGCCTTTGGTGAAAAAATGTTCATCATCACTATCTATCAGGGAAATTCAAATCAAAACCACACTGAGATACCACCTTACACCAATCAGAATGGCCAAAATTAACAAGACAGGAAACAACAAGTGTTGGAGAGGCTGCAGAGAAAGGGGAACCCTCTTACACTGTTGATGGGAATGCAAGTTGGTGCAGCCGCTTTGGAAAACAGTGCGGAGATTACTTAAAAAATTAAAAATAGAGGGGCGCCTGGGTGGCTCAGTTGGTTAAGCAACTGCCTTCGGCTCAGGTCATGATCCCAGAGACCCAAGATCGAGTCCCACATCAGGCTCCCTGCTCGGCGGGAAGCTTGCTTCTCCCTCTCTCACTCCCCTTGCTTGTGTTCCCTCTCTGTGTTTCTCTCTGTCAAATAAATAAAATCTTTTAAAAAATTAAAAATAGAGCTACCCTATGACCCTGCAATTGCACTACTGGGTATTTACCCCAAAGATACAGATGTAGTGAAAAGAAGGGCCATATGTACCCCCAATGTTCATCGCAGCAATGGCCACAATCGCCAAACTGTGGAAAGAGCCAAGGTGCCCTTCAACAGATGAATGGATAAAGAAGATGTGGTATATATATACAATGGAGTACTATGCCTCCATCACAAAGATGAATATCCAAATTTTGTAGCAACATGGACTGAATTGGAAGAGATTATGCTGAATGAAATAAGCCAAGTAGAGAAAATCAAGTATCACATGGTTTCACTTACTTGTGGTGCATAAGAGGTAATATAGAGGACAGTAGGAGAAGGAAAGGAAATGGGAAGTAGGGTAATTCGGGGAGAAAAATGAAACATGAGAGACTTGGACACAGAAACAAACTGAGGGTCTTGGACGGGAGGGGTAGGGGATAGGTGAGCCTGGTGGTGGGTACTGAGGGCACGTATTGCATGGAGCACTGGGTGTGGGGCATAAGCAATGAATCTTGGCACACTGAAAAAATAACATAAATTTAAAGTAAAAAAAAAACTCCAATAAGCAAAATTATCAGTGTAATGTCACCAAACATACTGTTTTTAAGGACAGTGAAGTATAACTTCAAAGAAGTAGGATGCCAATGCTTCCTATTATTTTCAAACTCCCAAAAGCAACTGGTAATATGAAGTCACTTCCCCCTGAGACATTATATAGTTCAAGCAATTACTTTTCTCATTTAAAGATACATGTTAAAGTCACAGTGGTGATAAGGCAGGGTAAATCATCTCTGGCCAGTATTTATAGGGGCTGCAAACAAGCCTGTAAGAGTAGAGTGACATTACCTGCATTACATGCTTTGTCTTTGCACCAAGTGATAGCCAGAAGGCCTATTTTTAAGAGCTAATTCCTATTTACATAAGTAAATAATTCAAGTGATATCAAAGCTCTTTGAAAGTATAAAAAAAATTGGTACTATTAAAAGTCCTGCTAGAAAATGCTAATCCCATTATAGGAAAAACTTACTACTATTACTCATTTTTGACAAATTAATGCATTTCTGAGAAACTGTAATAGCTTTTGTATTGGTCTTAGATCCCTATTTTCTACTCCTCTATCAGTTACTGCTATGACTAGGGTAGGAAAAAGTTAAAACATTTTTTAATACTGGAAGGAGCTTTTCTATGAGAACAACAGCATTTCTGACACGAGCTGAAGTTTCTGACTTAAAAAAATGGAAATTCAGTAAGGTAAAAATTACAACCTAAATAACAGTATTTTTTACATACTCTCCAAAAAATGTGCAGATCAACAGGGAACATAAAAACCACAAAAGCTGCATGATATCATAACTAAAAGACAAAAAAGACCCCAAAAAGGCATCAAATTACCTGTAAGTGAAAAAATAAACACCAATTTTCGGTAGAGATATCTCCCAAGCCCCCTCCTCAAATATCTGCATAAAGCTAGTGTGACCCAGAAAAACTGCAGTGAAGAAAAGAGGACAACAAAGGCCCTAAGACTGAATTAAACATTCTCAGAAAGACCCTTATCTTACACCATATACAAAAATCAACTCAAAATGGACTATATACTTAAACATAAGCCCTGAAACTAAGACTCCTAGAAGAAACATAGGATAAAAGCATTATGAGATTGATCAGGGCAATGATTTCTTTGACGTAACACCCAAAGCACAAGCAACAAAAGCAAAAATAGTCAAGTGAGAAAAAAAATCTTCACAGTAAAGGTAATCACAATAGATTGAAAAAGCAACCGATGGAATGGCAAAAACATCTGCAAACCATTATATCTGCTAACAGTGAATATCCAAAATATATAACGAGCTCCTATAATTCAATAGCAAAAAATGAAAGAGTCCAATTAAAAATGGGCAAGGGACTTAAACAGTAACTCTCCAAAGAAGATATACAAATGGCCAACACGTACGTGAAAAGATACTTAACATCACTAATCACCACGGAAATGCAAATCAAAACCATGAAAGTGTGTCACATCACATGTGTTAAAATGGCTGTTATAAAAATGTAAGAAATAACAAGTGTTAGCAAGGATGTGGAGAAAAGGGAACCCCTGTGCACCGTGGATGGGAACATAATTTGGGATAGCCAGTATGTAAAACAGTATGTAGGGTCCTCAAAAAGTTAAAAACAAAAATAGTATATGATTCAGCACTCTCACTTCTGCACTATCTTGTTCATTGCAGCATTGTTTGGGGTAGCCAAAATACAGAAACAATCAAAGTGTCTGTCATAGATGAAGGGATAAGTAAAATGTAATACACACACACAGAATATTATTCAGCCTTTAAAAAGAAGGAAATCCTGGGGTACTTGGGTGTCTCAGTCAGTTGAGCCCAGGTCATAATCTCTGGGCATGGAGCCAGTTTAATTAAGATTCTGGTCCTGCCCTGCTTCTAAAAGAAAAGGAAAGAAAAGAAAAATAGAAGGAAATCTTGCCATTTGTTGCAACATGATTGAACCTGAAGAACATCATGCTAAGTGAAACAAGCCAGACACAGAAAGAAAAATACTGTATGATCTCACTTCTATGTGGAATCTAAGCAAGTTGAACTCAAAAGCAGAGAGCTGCCATCGACAGTTGGATGGATAAAGAAGATGTGATACACACACACACACACATACACACAATGGACTATTACACAGCCATCAAAAAAGAAACCTTGCCATTTGCGATGACATGAATGGAACTAGAGGATATTATGCTAAACAAAAGAAATCAATCAGAGAAAGACAATTATCATATTATCTCACCCATATGTAGAATTTAAGAAACAAAACAGGGAAGAGGGGAAAAAATAAAACAAGATGAAACCAGAAAGGGAGACAAACCATAAGAGACTCTTTTTTTAAAAAAAAGATTTTATTTATTTGACATAAAGAAACACAGCCAGAGAGGGAACACAAGCAGGGGGAGCGAGAAAGGGAGAAGCAGGTTTCCTGCCAAGCAGGGAGCCCGATGTGGGACTCGATCCTGGCTCTCCAGGATCATGACCTGAGCCAAAGGAGACGCTTAACCAACTGAGCCACCCAGGTGCCCCCATTAAGAGACTCTTAATCACAGGAATGAAACTGAGGATTACTGGAGGGGAGGGGGTGGGAGGATGGAGTAACTGGGTGATGGACATAAAGGAGGGCCCGTTATGTAGTGAGCACTGGGTGTTATATTAAGACTGATGAATCACAGACCGGTACCTCTGAAACCAATAATACATTATATGTTATTTTTTTAAGTACATACACAATCAAAAAAGAATGGTAGTTGCCAGGGGCTGAGGGTTGGGGGAAATAGGCACTGCTGTTCAACTGGTATAAAGTTTCAGTCATGCAAGACGAGTAAGTTCTAGAAATCTACTGTACAACATCATGCCCATAGTTAACAGCACTATACTGTATACTTGAAAACTTGTTAAGAGGGTATATATCCCATGTAAATGTTCTTACCACAATAAAAAAAATTATTTAAGAATAAGCAATATTAGAGGGAAGTTTGAATGAATCCGAGAATGAATGAAGACAACGTGGAACAGAACTCCAACCCTTGACAGACAAGTAGTTTGAGAAATAAAGCTTTGTGGGGCGCCTGGGTGGCTCAGTTGGTTAAGCGACTGCCTTCGGCTCAGGTCATGATCCTGGAGACCCGGGATCGAGCCCCGCATCGGGCTCCCTGCTCTGCGGGAAGCCTGCTTCTCCCTCTCTCACTCCCCCTGCTTGTGTTCCCTCTCTGGCTGTGTTTCTCTCTGTCAAATAAATAAATAAAATCTTTAAAAAAAA
>PITA01014492.1:0-53404 GCA_004023965.1 Spilogale gracilis | reverse complement strand
AACCCCCCCCCCCCCCGCTCTGGGCAGCATACCAAAGAGTCCAAGTACAGCAGCTTGCTGGGTTTAAGTTCTTTTACATTCTAACTGTTGGAAGAGCAATTATTTCCCTGCAAAACTTTAAAATGCATGCAGTAAGGTATAAACAGCTTACTCCTGAAAAACATAGTTTACCCTTGAGAAGTACAGGCCTTTTGTACATGGATCATTCTGTGTTGGAGAATGTGTTTAAGTTACAGAAATGCATGCGAGACGGATGAGGTAGCTTCTGTTTATACCGAATGTTCTCTAGAGTGCCATGTCAAACCAGAGGACTCTCGGAATCCATTCCTGCCCTGCCCAGGGGCTCTGTCTCTGGGCATTTAGGGTACGACTTTGGGGGTGAGAGACAATTGTTCCTTGACAAGGAGCAGCCCAGCAAGGTGAGAGGTGGGATGAGGATTATACAAAGTAAAGAAATTATATTTCCTTTCATGTCAGAAGAGAGAAGAATAAAAGAGCAGGGAAAATCACAGTAATAAAAATTTTAAAACTCCTTGCCAGGCAACCCTTTAGGCAAGAGAAAGGTGTTGGGAAATCAAGCAAACAATGACAGCATGCCACGACTCTCAGAAGGCTGGGTGTCGCTTCTGTAAGTAGCCTGAGAAAAAGGAAGGACACAGTCAGGATGAAAATTAAATAAAAACTGATCATGGTGGGTGAGAGGAAATGAATCCATCTTTGATCCGAGGGTATGTGAGGCTATGGCGCTCACAAAATGCACAAACCCTTTTACTGAAACAAAGATAATGGTGCTGATGGCTCCTGCCACCTTCAGCAGCCCGGCCCAGCACGGGGGGACCTTCAGGGGACAGCCAGGCCCAGCCAGCCCCTGTGCCAGTTCTGACTCCAGCAGCCGGCATAGCGCTGGGCTCCAACCTAGCCACTCGGCCGAGACAATTTCACCAGATGGCACGGAATGCCGCTGTGATGGGTCTCAGAGGTGTCAGCATCTCCCAAGCAGCCTCTCTTGAGCCCCTGAGCAACCCGGCAGGTGGAAAACAGCAGATTGCTGCCGTACAGACCCAGATTCAAATCCTAGCTCTGCTACTTTGTTTTTGAATAATCTCGGACAAATTAATGATGCCTTCTCTGTTTCCTACCTCTGTTAATTCACAGGGTCGTTTAAGGATTAAACGAAATGCCTGCCCTTCTGTGCAGATGAACCCCTTTTCCTGGCTGTCAGATTCATAAGGTCCCTGCCTTCCCCCGGAGCCTAGGTCCTTCAATCCTTGTCCATTATTCCGTTCCCGATGGGGCCTCCTTTCAAGACTCTGTACCCACCCAGACCTCGGCGAAGGCTGCCTCCCCCTTACCGCTTACCACACCCCACTGTGGGTCAGCCCTATAGCCACCAGCCCCATGCTGCCCTCCTGGGTCAGGCTGTACTCCCAGAGGCTAAGATGCTGAGCTTGCCCCATGGGGGCCCAGAGGGAGGGGCTGGCTGAGAGGGCTGAGCTGAGAAAAGCTTCCCAGGCTTTCCCACCACATGCCAGGTTCACAAACTTGTTGGTGAACTTCAAATCTTGTCTCTGCTACTTCACAGCCATGTGTCTCCGAAGCCACCTTTCCTCTGGACTTCTCTTATGAGACAAGTACCTGTCCTCCTTCAAATCTGTTGGCCTCCGAGCTGCTGTAACCTGTAACCGAAGAGATCCCCCACTCACAGGAGGGCTCCATTCAAAGCCCTCGTCACCCCGGGAAGGCACCATTTTCCTCCCAACAGCTTCCCCCACATAACAGCTGAGGCTCCTTCCCGTGGGTCCAGGCTGGCCCCTCCAGCTGCATCCTTCCCTCTTGGTTTTTAGTGCCACTGGGCAGCTCATGGCACTCCATCTCCTTCCCCATCAAGGCCAAGACCAAGAATAGGTTGATAGTGGGGTCAGGGGACAGTGAGTGCTTCTTTGGCTCTGGAGACCAAGGACTCACTCCCACTTGAATGAGCTATCACTCAGACAAAGGACTATCTACTCCCTAGCCGGGGAAGCGGTATGGTGAGGCGGGGGACTTCTTGCTAATTGTTGCTGTCAGCTTCTCCCAGGAGGTACATGAGGTGCCTTCAGGGGTCATGGAGTTGAGCCAACCACTCGCCTGTCTATAGAAGTGCCCCAGGCTCCTAGCTTCCAGGTCACACCACTTTCCGTGGACATGCTATTTCAGGCGCAGGCCGTCTCTCTGGCTCTGGCTCTCCAGTCACAAGTGAACACCTACTATGTGCTAGGTACTGTGCTAGGCTTGTTCTTGAGGGTTCGCCTGTTTGCCCTGCATCAACCTGCTTTTATCGTACGGCACCTGCTAGGAACACCACACAGCAGAAGAAACCAAATAGTCCTTGGGGCCTTCCTGCCCTTAAGGAAATAAAGACCATAAGTGTCAAAACTGGAAGAGAATTTGGGGACCATCTGCTCTGGTGTTTCTCAAGTGTTAGTGGGAAAAGCCTTTTTTCAAGTGAAAACTTAATCATCAATTAGTCAATGCCAAGGAAGAAGCAGACAGCGGCGGGGGTGGGGGGTCTGCCCTGGTAAAGTGGAGAAGGTGCGTTGCCCCCTCTGCCCTTTACCCCCTTCAGAAGCCCCACAGGTATCCACAGATCCCAGGGGAGACCTCTGGCCAGGCAATAGTCATGGTTGTTTCCCCTCCCAGATTCCATGCAGAATCCAAATAATGCCATTTGCATTCCCCACGGTACTCCAAACATAGTATGAAGAATATTGATCTGTCCAACTCTTAGAGGTTTATGGAGGAGAAAATTGAAACCTGGGAGGGGACGTGACACCCTCAGGACACCAGCTTAGGCTCCCACAGCATGCGACCACCAGCTGAAAGGCATTCTATGCCTCTCTAATTTTGTCCCAACCACAATGTCTCATCTGGTTCCTTTCTGAGTGTTCAGGATCCTGGAAAGTGAGTCACTTTACATGAGACAGAGGCCAGAAGCAAGGGCGTCGGGTGAGAGGTCACAGTACTGGGGTTGGCGGGGGAAAGCAGAACTTTGACTCTGAGTACCGGCTATCTAAGACAACGAAGGCTCAGCTGCCAGTCTAATTATGGGCCTGCCATTATTCATTAGCTCTGCACATGGCCTGGGAGGGGTGCAGTTGCAAGGGGCATGAGGGGAAACTGGGAACACAAGAAGAAACTCAGCAATGGGGGCCCTGGGAAGAGCAGGTGTGCTGACCGTGAGGACCTGGACACCCCAATCTCTCACTCCCCACCCCTCCCCTGACCCCAGCTGCCCCCTGGGGCCCCAGTCCTTGGTCCTGTGCCAACCCCCTGCCCCTATTCACTGCGGTTTGCTTCCCCACTCGTGAGCAGCGGCCGCAAATCATTCATTCACGTGTTCATTCATTCAGCAAATATGTATTAAATACCTACTATGTGGCTGATTTTTCTCAGCACTGGGGATACAATGATGACAGGGGTCTGAGTTTTGGTGGAATGGTCAGAGAAATTCTGAGAGGTGATTTTGGAGCAGGGACTTAAATGAATTGGAAGGAGGGGGATCCAGGAGCAAAAGGCCTAGGGCAGGGCTGCCCTGTGTCTGGGATGCTGAGGGCGAGCCAGGGGTGGAGCAGAATGAGGAAGGGAGAGTAGTGGGCAGTGAGGTCATACTCAGACTCGGGAGACAGGGGTGAGGTGCAGGGTCCAGGAGAGGCCGGTCCAGCAATCCAGGTATGTGATGAGCGTGGTACAGTGGGGTGCTGAGAAGTGGTCAGAGTGTGTATTCACAGAGGTTATGTTTACATTCTGACATCTCATCTCCCTTGCGGATTGCTCCCCGTCAAGATTTTTGCCTGTCCCAGATCACAGAGTAATAAAGGGACTTAGAATTCCTCTCAGGGCTCTCCCCACATGGGAATGTCTCTCATCACACTCCCTTTGCTTCTCCCAGGGGCTCCTGCCAGACTAGTGGGAGGCCCAGAGCTCTGACCCAGAGTGGGCTCCCAGGAGCTGGGAACAGGGCAGGCGTGAGTGGGGAGGGATCAGGTCGGTGTCCAGGAGCACAGGTGGGTAAGCAAGGGCCCCACAGATGACACAGGATACTCGGGACACAGAGGGACCACCGCCAGGGCCGCCAGAAGTGGTGGGTGGGGGAAGCTGGCATGGTCCCTCCATTGTGGCAGAGGCTTGGAATGTAAGGTCCGGGCCTCTGCACCCCCAGTGGGGCAGTGCTGGCTTCTCTCAGACCAAACTCCTCGTTCACACAGACCCACGTGCCAGGATCGAGGCGGCCAGACCGTTCCCAGGATAGGAGCCTGGACTTCTAGTGAGGCTGTCTGCCTGCTCCTCTCCTTCCCTTCCTTTGCATATTTAGCCAAAGTGGCACTTTCAGAAAATGACAAGACTTGGTCAATATATGGCCTACCATTTTGGAAGAAAGACATCATACTTTACCCACGTCCGTGAAGATTAGGAGACAAATGGTATGGTATTGAACTAGATAGCTGTATTAAACAGAGCACAGGATTTTATTTACAATTATATATATAATACGTGTGTGTGTGTGCGCGTGCACGCATGTGTGTGTGTATGTGTACATTTAAAAAGACAGATTGTGGCAAGTTTCCTGAGGTGCCAATGGGAACTACTAAGCCCCGCATAAGGATTCAGACCCTTGGTATGTGTGTCTGTCCGGTTAACCCCCAGGCCCCCACCCTGTCCACAGCTCCCATCAAAGCTGATGCTCTCTCGGTGCCTGCTAAGTGAATGAAGGAGAAAATAAAGAAAGGCTAGCTGCCCTGTACCCCCATGCCCAGCACGGTGCGTGGGGCCCAGAAGGAAGTGAGTTGAAGATTGTCAAGGTGATTACATTTGCCCATCCTCAGTCTCCCCTCAAGGGTCTACTCCCCTCAAGGGTCTACTCCCAATTTCCTAAGGTGAGAGCTTACCAACCAATAGCTACCAACAGTGGAAAGGAGGTCCCACTGCCGGAGGCTGAGAAAGTATTATTTATTACCCTTTCAGGGCACTGTACTAACATGCTTTGATAGGTGCCTTCTGGAGATGAGCTTTTCTGGGGAAGGTGGTTGGGGGATAGTTTGGTACTTTTTAAATCTTAGGGTAACTGCCCACTTGGCTTAGCACAAGCTTAGCCCCCTGCAGGAGGAAGGTCCTACCCAGACGATCAAAGCCGCTGTCCTGGGTAAGGGGCCAGCGAGAAGCAGGTTGTGGGGGCTTCTCTGGTCCTGTCACTCCAGGACGTAGGATGCTATCTCATACCTCCTCTCTGACTCCACTGCACCTGGGTGGGGGAAGGTCCGTGTGGCTCCCATTTCACCCTCAGCGAGTTAGGCAGGGCCAACTGGCCCCCACAGGGCTGTCACTGGAAGTACAAACCAAGAGTGGGTTTGGGCCCCGATTATCTGAATCCAACTCCTAGGTCGTCACCCCATCACCATGGAGCTCCCTCTGACAGTGTGAAGTTCAGAGCAGGAGGGGGCCTGAGTGATCATGGATCCTGCAGTCCTCGTGTAAGTGAAGCCCAGGAAGGCAGGAGTGAATGGGGTCCCCGCGCCCAGGGTCCCACCACATATTCCCATTCCCCTGGTATTCTCCATCTCCTTGACATGTGTCCCACCACCTTCATTTTACTCTCTAGGCGCTTCCTCTGCGCCCCGCAAGACAGCTGGGCAGTTTACGGCTGTTTACCAGCAGCCAGATAAGAGGAACCTACACGGAATATAAACTGTTGAATTAAATTCCCCTCTTCAAATGCCGCCCGGATTGACTCTACCTGAGAATTTCAATCAATGCTGGTGACTTGCTCCTGCTCCTTAATGGGAAGCAACAGACAGGGTTCAGCCTGCCGCCAGGGCTGTGCCGCTGGGGTAGCAGGTGCACTTAGAGGGGAAGGGATGTCCGTGTGCATGGGTATCCCAATAAGTCACCTGAAGGCGCAGCTCTCTGGAGCTCAAGGCAATGCCATTAAGCAAGCGGGGAAATAGCTTCATTTCCCAGAGCCTGAGTATTAGAGAAGCCCACAGGGGACCAGTGGAGGCGCTCAGGGAGATGGGGGCTGGGATTCTGTCCTTCGGGACACTTTTTAGGGCCTCGAGGAGACAGTGAATGTTGGGAAGGAGCAGCGGGGGGAGGAATATGGATTTCCTCCCAGCACCAAAACGAGGGGAAGGCTCATCCCAAACAAGCTGCCTGCAAACCACCCACTGTAACAGGCCAAAGGGGCAGAGCGTGGGCCCTTACAGCACAGAATGGCGCTGGGCTGGGGGTTCCTTGGTTCTAGTCCCAGGGCCACCATTCATTAGCCATGCAATCTTAGCCAGGTCATTTCTCGGTGGCTTCATTACCCTCCTCTGTAAAAGTACGGGATGGGAAAGCTTTTTGAGTACTGCCAAGTGCTGTACAATTGTGAGCTACAAGTCTGTTGGGGGAGGAGTGGGAGAAAGGAGGAGAACCCTCAGTAATTTTCTTCCAGATCCCACCGACTCTAGGATTGACCTTTGGCTCCAGGTGGGACAAGAGGGACTTGTACTTGGAGGGTGGGCTGGCCAGGGCAGCCCTCCTCAAAGTGTCCTCTGGGAGGCAGCAGAGGAGGCGTTATGGAGCCCCAATGCCCTGGTTCCTCCCTGGCCCAGGACCCCTGGGATGTAAAGGGATGTAAAGGTGGAGGAAGGTCAAGCCCTATGGCTATGTCACCCACTGTGTCGGGGATAGAAAGGCAAGAGGCTGGATTTCCGCAGGACCTGCTGCGGCCCTGCTTGCCGGTGGTCTTCACTGCCTTTGGTGGCGTTCCATTGCCTTTCCTTCCCCCCAGAGCCTTGGCCTCCTTCTTTCAGGGCAAGCCCCCTCCCGCCCCCTGAAGACAAGATCCTTCCCGGTCCTTCTTCCCTTATAACTCTTTCCCTCCTCAGAATGGGCTCTCTTGACTGGTCAAGAGACACTTCTAAGCTCTTCTTCTTGAGGGCAATAGAAACTATGTACTTCAGGCACAAGAAAAAAACAAGACAAAAATAATAACCTGGCACCTGTTAAAAGCCAGACACAGCTAGTTTATATGCTCTAATATCATTGATGCCACATAATAACCAGTTAAAGTAGATCCACCCATTTTTCAGATGGAGAAACTGAGGCACAGCGAGGTTAGCAATCTTTTACAAGATCACACAGGTGGTAAAGCGATAAAGCAGGGATTTGGGAACCCTGAGTTCTCTGACTCCAATACCCATGTCCTTTCCACCATGAGGATGCTTGGGGAGGCGACTTCAGAAAGACTGGAAATTGCAAAGGTACAGAATTGTTAGAGAACCTAGACTGGGTTTCTTCCTCCATTCTGGATCTCTCTATAATAACAAGCCCCCTGGGCCCGGTCTGTTCTTTACTGACAGTCCTTTTGCTGACTCCCCAAGATGGCTATGTTTCTCCCTTACATCCTCATCCCAATTCACTCCCTTGTATTTTGGCAAGCCTATGCTATCCGCCCCCCCTCCAGCAAAGTTATTTTCCCATATTCATTCAAAATGTGATGTTTGAGCGTATATGGGTCCATCTATATGGGTCCACGGATGCTACATGGGAACACACAGTATCCCCTTCAATCCTCTGCACGTCCTCAAGGCAGGCACTGGTGTCTCTGATTCTTAGACAGGATAACTGAGGCCCAGAACCACCAAGTGAGCTGCCCAACCTTACACAGATAACCAATGTTCTGCCTCGGCTTGGTGTTGTTCCAGAGGCTGGGATGTTAACCCCACCCGTGGGTACCATCAGGAAGACCACCTGCTTCCCCATCCTCTCCACTCTGGATGCCTGGCTCTTACTGTTAACTTAATATGGAGAAGTAAGTCTATACCAAACACCTGTCCCTGGCACTGTGCTAGGATGGAGGAAAAATGTAATATGCCTTCAACACGAACACGACCTCCTTTTGGTCCTGCAACATCCTTCGAGCGGGTTTCCTCCTACCCCTCACGTCCCTTCCCATCCCTTCCCACCTCCCTTGAGCAGCTATCTATTTGCACTCATCCATAAATGCCAGTGCTCTGCAGGGCTCCATCTCCAGCCCCTTCTCTCCTCACCCTCCATCAGGAGGAGCTCGGGGGCGGGCGTGCCACAGGCACATGGCAGGCTGAGTGGCAAACGGGACCTGCTGCGCGACAGCCAGGTAAGACCCCTGCTTGGCCTCAAGCCCTGAACTATCACCTGGCCCAACACAGTGCCCAAACAAAGCACAGCACTGGCAAGCCCTGTGAAGACCAGAGCTGCAGGCTTGTCCCTTGTTTGCGTGTCTGGTTTCCCAGGACAATTGCCTCTATCTCCAACATTTCTCTCCTTCCTCTCGATGGATAACTGCTGGATCTGCCATCTTCAGCCCAGGTCTGTCTCCGGACCTTCAGGCTTTGTGCACTGCAGGGTCTGCAGACCTCTCCAGCTGCTCCCTACCCACACGGCCACACTCGGAACTCTGCCTTACATCACCGCATCTTCTTGCTTGCGTTCTGCAATCCCTCTCTCTCACCAGTCGGCCCAGTTACAATACCAATCCAGGGCTGTCCTGTCTCCCCACATATCTAAGGACCATATCCTGCTGAATGGCCATCCTTTCCCCGTCTCCAGTCTAAGCTGCCCTACTTCAGGCTGTTACTGTCCCCTGGAATACTGTCATAGCCTCCTACCTCGGTCCCACTCCCCTCCATCCCTTCCTCTATCACAACCTGAATCACTGGCCAAAACTACAAACCTAGGGCTACTTCCAATTTATAAGCACAGCCTGTAGGAAGACATAAGCCCCTTAACTCAGCATTCACGACCCTCCCCCAGTCTGGCAGCACACATCTCCAGAGCCACCCCAACCCCCACTTCACTCTTTGGACCCAATAAACTGTCCATACTTATCCTGCATATACCATGCACACATTGCAGAGTCTCTACTCCTGTTACTCCCTCTGCATGGAAGACCTTCTTTTCCCACCCTCTCAACCCTACCTTTGTCTGAGAAACTGCTACTTTTGCTGAAATCATACATTAGTGCCACCTCTTCTGAGAAGCCCTCCCTGATATCCCTCAAGCCTGAATCATGCACCCTCCTTGTCATTATCCTGTACCAATGCACCACTCACAGGATTTTTTTTTTAAGATTTTATTTATTTATTAACAGAGAGAGAGAGATCACAAGTAGGCAGAGAGGCAGGCAGAGAGAGAGGAGGAAGCAGGCTCCCTGCTGAGCAGACAGCCCGACGTGGGCCTCGATCCCAGGACCCTGAGATCATGACCTGAGCCAAAAGCAGAGGCTTTAACCTACTGAGTGACCGAGGCGCCCCACTCACAGGATTTTAACATTGCTTATTTACTGTCTGTAACCCCGTGTGGCACACACTGGAGTTGTCTATCCAACATCATTACCGCTTTTCCTGATTTGATTCAAGCAGGAAAGGCTCAGCCCAGGGGAGGGTGGCTGTAGGAGTACTTAACACTTCCCATGAGCCAAATACTGTGCTAAGCGCTTCCTTACGTCACCATAAAGGTCTCACCATCACCATTTTACACACAGGGATATTGAGGAGGAGAGAGTTCAAGCACCTTGCCCAAGGTTAACTAAGAATTGGGGGAGTCAGGACTTGAACTTGGCCATCTAGCTCCAGAGACTGTACTCTTAATGGAGATGTGACACCGCCTTTCTCGTGAACGTCGTGCCACCGCTGGTCCATGGCAGCCGGCTAAGCCTCACGTTCCCATCAGCCTGTGATTGGGGCCAGAACATGCATGTGACCTGGTGTGACTGATGGATATAAAAAGAAGTCAGCTAAAAACTTCTAGGAAGGATATTCTTCCCCAAAGAAAGGAGAGAAGTGAAGGTCCCTGGCCAGCATGCCTCCCTTCTCTCATTGGCATGCTACCAAGGAGCTAGGGACCATGATGTCGCCGTCTGAGGGGAAACAGCACTGACACGCAAGCACAGTTGAGCAGGAGGATGGCGACGCCTGGGTTCTTGGTGACATTGCGGAGCCGATGAGCCTACAGGCTCTTGGGACCCCAGTCCTGGACTTCTTTCTTATTTTACAAGATAATGGGTATTGCTTAAGCCATTATGAGATGAGCATTCTGCTACCTGCAACCCAACACATGCTTCAGTGCCTGGAAGAGTGCCCCGAACACAGTGAGCCCTCCCTAAAGGGCTGCTTAATGAAAAACAGGAGAGTGGGTATATGTGGGCAAACTCAGCTCACTGCGTGAAGATGCAGAAAGAGTAATTTCTCTGAGCCTATTTTCTCATCGAGGGGCTGGGCTCCACCTCAGTTGGGTAGCTACTGATTCCATTTTGAATATAAGAGGATATGAGGTTCCAGTTGCATGGGGTCCCCCTCACAATTGTTCACTGGTAATCCTTGGTAAACTGACAGAGCCTGACCAAGGGCAATAAGTTCTGTGGGAAGGTTCAAAGATGCACAGCACAGAAGAAGCATGGATGGGGCACCTGGGCAGCTCAGTCAGTTCAGCATCTGTCTCTGGCTCGGGTCATGATCTCTGGGTCCTGGGATCGAGCCCCATGTCAGGCTCCCTGCTCAGCAAATAGTCTGTTCTCCCTCTGCCTGCCATTCCCCCTGCTTGTGCTCTCTCTCTCTCTCTCTCTCTCTCTCTCTCTCTTGCTCTTTCTCAAATAAGTAAATAAAATCCTTAAAAAGAGAGAGAGAGAGCAATAAGAAGAAGAAGAAGGGGAAGAAGAGGAAGAAGAAGAGGGAATAGTATGGGGTCACCCTGGGGCCAGTTCTGACAACAAAGAGAGCTGCAAAGACCCCTTCTTTCTTGACCTTGGAGCTAAGTCTATAAAATCAGGAAGCATCGACGGGCACCCAGGTGGTATGGTAGGTTAAGTGTCCAACTCACGATTTTGGCTCAGGTCATGGTCTTGGGGTTGTGAGATCAAGCCCCATATTAGGCTCTGCATTCAGCTCATAGTCTGCTTGAGATTCCCTCTGCCCCTCCCCTCACTGTTTTTTTTTTCCTCTCTCTCTCTCTCTCTCATAAATAAATAAAATCTTAAAAAATTAAAACAGAATCACGAAGCCTCGGGATGACTTGCTTGGCTCGCTGTGGATTCCTGACGCCCAGCCAGGGGCCTTCCGTTTACCCAGCACCAGCAGCTGGCAATAACTCCACAAACACAGCCTCACTTTCTTTGTTAGATCAACCAATCTAATTAGACCAATGAGGATCACTGAGCCACCAGCCAGTTTCGCTCAGAGATCCCAAAGGAGTTGGGACAGCATCTCATGTATCCCAATGCTGCAAGCCAGTCCTTGGCCAAGCCTCCGAGCTCCCCGTGTCTGCCCCTTTGCCATCACTGGACACTCTTTGTGAGGCCCTATGTGAAACTGGACACCAGCTTGATGTCCGCTCCTGTTTCCCCATCAAAAAATCTGCACTCTGAAAGGTCTAACATCTGTCAGCTTTGTGTTAGTGTGACAAGAAGCCTTTCTCTGGGTGATTTGCTCACTGAAACTTCTCTTCCCTAAGGCACCTCCTCTCCCCTAAGGTGTCAGTTCCTAACTTTTGCTTTGCACTGTTTAGCTCTTATATTATTTATTTTCCACTTGTTTTCTGGTTCCCCAGCTAAACTCAAAGACAATGCCAACATCTTCTACCCATACTTAGAATTCAGGTTTTTGTTCCTCCATCTATTCAACAAACATCTATTGGATATCTCCTAGGTACATGGCTATTTGCTAGATCGGATGTTTCAAAAATGAATAAAGTACAGTCCCTACTTTCTAGATCTTACAGCCAGTCTACATGGGGGAGACAAGCTATAGATGGCAGATAGTTATGTCCCCTTTTCTTGAATGTACACAGGTTCACCTCCTATGCCCTGACTTTTATCTTTCCTACCTCCACCCCTCCCACCAGCCTTTATTTCAGCTAGTCTGAGGAAGTCTGTTTCTTGTAATCAAGACAAACCAATTACAATATCCCCTTGGGCAAGACATGTTTGAACTGACTCTTAGAGAATCTGTATAAGGGAAATAAGGGCACGGGGAGGATATTCCTGGCAGAGGGGACAGCGTGAGCAGCGAGGAGGCCAAGAACAGTCTGTTGTACACAATGCCCAACACATGTGCATTCATTTCTATTTTCAGGTCTTCATTGTGGAATGGAAGGCTTTGTCCACAGGAAAGCAAGCCCAAACATCAAAAGGCTGATTAGAGAAGGTATTTTGGGACATGCGTAGGGAGAAAAGTCCCTTCCGGGGAGCCTGCAAAATCACACTGGGTAGGCAGCTGTCTCCAAAGACCGATGCTGAAGGTGAATCCTGCTGATTCACAGCAGCTCATTTGATGGCCAAAAATGCAGCAGTAAGAGGGAGCAAACTAACCGCAGCAGCCAAAGTCCTGGGAGGGTGAACAAATTCCAAAGAGGAAACAATCAAGTTGAAAGGGACCCTAAGAGATCATTCCATCCATCTGAATCCCAATGGCCTTATACCAAGATGGGAGAAATGTGGGACAAGCACCCAGTCCTTTATTCCCTAAGCACTATCATTTCCCCAGCAGTTGGGTACTTACACGTAAGACGAATAGAGACTCCCAAAGCTTGTGAGTGTAGGAGTTTAGGGAGTATTAATATGATAAGAAGCTAGGTTTGATCCACACTTTAGCTTCCCAGAAAAGGCTGGCTCTAACACAGAGACAAGTGACACATGTTCTAAAACAATCCCAAATATCTAAACAAGGCAATGTTATCAGCATTTCCCTGCCAGGGTTCCACAAGGACATCAGCTAGCCCTTCACCTTCCAAGCCCAGCTTCTAGGGAGTCCGCTAAAATGCTGGTAAAAGTCAACTTCTACAGAAATTCTACAGAAAAGTCAATTTCTACAGAAATTAATTGAAGACCTAACCTGTAAATCCCTGTCATTGGAGAAGTGTGAAGAGCTCAGATATTCTTACTTGTGACCATCCCTATCATCCAACAGCTCAGAGGATCAGACGTGGTTAACAAGGGCACTCTTGCCTCATAAGGACATTCACCCAAAGCTCTGGATTCTATCCAGCCCAGTGGATTGTCTTTCCATGACCTAAAGTGGCATCCTGCTTGCCTATCAGGAGCCACAGATCTAATTTGCTTCATAAAGTGGGCCCCACTGTCTATCTTCAGCCTTGAAGAAGGCTACCATAGGGCAGAACATGCCCACTCAACTGTAAGGTCAATGAAGGCAGAATCTCATCTCATTTATTATTTAACTTCCTAAGACAGTGCCTAGCATGTGGTTGTTCAATAAATGTGTGTTGAATGAGTGAAATAATTTGGTGACTGCCTTCTGTCCTGGACCGTAGCTCTGAGGTCCACCATGTCTTTGGTCATGACAGTACCTGGTACATAGGACTCATTCAAGAAGCATTTGTTACATACGAGAACAAGCACAGAGCTTACTGATTTTTTGACAAATAAGTTTTCTTACAGCATTACCAGCATTGGTTCATTTAATTATTGAGCCTCTTCCATATGTCAACCTGGAAATCAGGCTTTGGAGATCCAAAGATGTCCAAGACAGAGATTCTGACTCTAGATATTCACCATTCAGTGGAGATGATAACATGAAATCACACAAAGTAGAAGCCCTCTAATCTAGCAGGATTGGGACTCACAGTCTGTCAGAAAATTAAAAATGTTCAAGTAGAAAATCATTAAAAAATGATACCATGCTGGGTATCTTCCATTTGCCACCAGACCCACTCTTGTCCACTCCATCTGCTCTCGACCCTGAGGGTTTCACCTGAATAGACTCATCAACCGGCTCCCATGTTTTCTGCCTCCACTTTGAGTTTGACTAAGATGAGACAGTGCTACGAGGTTGGAGGGGGAGAGAAGTGAGAGGCCAGAGTACTTGTTCTCCAGCTCCCTCTCTCACCCCAAACCCAGCTGCTGTCAGAAGGCGCCCTATGTTCCCCTAACCTGTAACCCTCTCTCTTGTGGCACCACTCCCTTCTGTTCACAGTTCTACAAACAGTCCTTTTCTTAAACTCTCTTTGAGGTATCTCACTCGAGAATGCCAATCTGTTCCTGATGAAACCAACTGACATACATCTTTTACTATTTTTTTTATCTTGATACATACAAGCATACTAATTCTCCTCTTATCTAATGTGGAGCCAGTCCCTTTTCTTTGAATGTGGGTCTGCTGGCTGAAGTTCCACATCCTCTCTCATGCATAAACAACCATCACCTAAGACTATGATTTGCCAGTTTATTTTTCTTTAAATTGGAGCAAATTTAAGGACACTTGCTATAGCACTCCAAGTGCAGAATCCTTCAAGATGTTTACAGGTCATCCTAATCTTTTACAGTTGTTTCCCCCATGCTTACTTTTCCAGCAAGTTGTGTCCATGACTAACCTGTAGGAAGGCCTTTGCTCTCTTTTTAAAACCTCGACATTTATTTATTCATTCCTCTTTTGATCAACGTACGTTCATTGACTCCTACTCTGTCTTAGGCCTTGGGTTGGAACACAAGGCGCAAAGACAGACCCACTGTGGTCTCTACTATGTCAGTATTTTTTTTCTTTTTTTTTTTTAGGTTATTTATTTATTTGACAGAGAAACACAGTGAGAAAGGGAACACAAGCAGGAGAAATGGGAAAGGGTGAAGCAGGCTTCACCCTGAGCAGGGAGCCCGATGTAGGGCTCAATCACAGGACTCCGGGATCATGACCTGAGCCGAAGGCAGATACTTAATGACTGAGCCACCCAGGCGCCCCTCCGCTATGTCAGTCTTGAGGAGACACACACATAGTGACCAGATAACAGCATGTCATTCGTGTCAGTGTGCTCAAACCTCTTCATGCATTGGCATTCTCGTGTGTCCTGTATGTCCATTTAGGCCGTATGGAAACAACCGTCACTCTTTCACACTTGTATGTCATTGATCCAAATCGCATGTAATTAAATCAGGTAACCAAGGTAACAAGTAGCATTTGCGGAGGCAAGTCTGGGAACAAACAAAATCAGTTCCTGTAAGTGTGTAATTCAATAAGGGAAAACGGAAATGAGAACCAGAATCCCAGTCCTCAAGGTTCAGGGGCCTCAGACACTGATTAGTGTGCATCCCAGACGGGCAAAGGTTACTTAAGAGAGGCACCACTATCATTAACATACAGAGTGAGACACATTTCAGTGGAGGCACACACAAAGCAATGGTGTCAAGACTTGGGGAGCAAGTTTCTCAAAAAAGACATCTAGTGAGTTGGTCTTAAGTTTGGCAGACAAGAGAAGGACAGTGATGGGGGACATTCTAAGCTTAGGGGAAAGCATCGATCATGACACTGAATGTGGAAAGTGTGTCGATGTTGTCACACCTATGACCCCCGTGCAGGCCCATGTGCCCCAGACACCTGAAAAAATGGTCATGGTGGCCCTCTTTGAATAGGAAAGAAACAAACCTCAGAACAACAGCAGGAGAATGTCCTTAAAGACACAGTGGAGTACTATGCAGTAGTTAAAAGGAATGAATGTAGCTACAAACCATGTCCTTGGAGAATCTTAGGAATATAAAATCAATCAAGAGAATAGGAGAATAATTTTTACAGTATGCCTCCACTAATAAAATGCTAAAAGATGTGTAAAACTGAATGTCTTTTGTTGTTGTGGGTACAACAAAAATGGTACACAGTGAGGAAGCCAGTGTGTGGCCAGAATGGAGACAATGGCAGTAAGACAGGGGAGGTGACATCAGGGACTGCTAGGGCAGGCATGAAGGGTTAGGGCCTGTGGTTGTCATAAGTCCTTGGGGTGTTCCTCTGAGGTGGGTGAAAAATCAGAGCAGGGATTTGGGCAGAGGAATGACTTGATTTGATTTATATTTTTAAAGTCTGGGTGTATTTCTGGGGGCACCTGGATCACTCTGTCAGTTAAGCATCCAACTCTTGATTCCAGCTCAGGTCACACTCTCAGTGTCCTGAGATTGAGCCCAGTGTTGGGTTGTCCGCTCTGTGGGAAGTCTACTTGAGATTCTTTTTCCCTCTCCCTCTGTCCCTCCCCCTCTCTAAAATGAATCTTAAAAATAAGTAAATAAATAAACTCTGTGTGTATTTCTGAATTATGTCCAGGTACTATGGAACAAATAAACTACATATAAAACATATACCAAACACTAGAAATATCACACACTGATATCTCATGCCATAAAATACACTTAAGATGAAGTACTTTGTTAATGACAGTGGACATAAATTCACATTTCAGATAGCCTTCTTGGTAATTCTGAAATGTAAAGTCTGGCCCC
The DNA here is from genome assembly GCA_004023965.1 of Spilogale gracilis. NCBI lineage: Eukaryota > Metazoa > Chordata > Mammalia > Carnivora > Mephitidae > Spilogale > Spilogale gracilis. Next base: position 37,140 of record PITA01014492.1, on the reverse strand, counting down.
ATCACTAATGTTCTAATCTCATCACATAGCTGACCTGGAAGAAGGAAAACATGAGCTCGCTGTTTCTCAGGGTCCACACGTGCTGGCATTAAAGGTATTACCTTCAATCTGTCATTTCTTTGCAGGGATATCTTTAAGCTGTTTGCCCTTTTGTGGGGGTTAGTTTAGTTAACATTTGATAAAGAAATCTGCAAATGCTCATCACAACACCCACGTTATAGCAATGCATGTGGCAGCAAGCAAATGCCTCAGACACCATGGATGTCCTCCCCAGCACATCCCCATCTGGGTCTCTAAGGACTCTATGGAATAAATACAACATGAAATCCCCTGAACTGGCTGGCTTCTAAGGTGCCTACAGGCCTGTTGACACTGGGTCTGAATAAGAAAGGTCTGCGTAGACAGTGCCCTGGTCAGAGCAGGGAGTGAAGAATCCTCGGTTTTGAATACGGAGAGTCTAGGACAGTGCTGTCCAATTAGGGGGTCACTGGCCACATGTGGCTATTGAACCTTTAATGTGGCTGCTCCAAACTGAGATGAGCTAGAAGCATGAAATACTCACGAGATTTCAAAGACTTAGTAAAAAATCATGTAAATAGACCTCATTAATATTTTTATACAGAATGCAGGTTGGAATGATAATATTTTTTACAATAAAGGGAGGAGCAAAATGGCAGAGGAGTAGAGTAGGAGTATCAACGGTTCCAGGAGTTCAGCTGGATGGTTAGCAAACCAGTGAGAACACCTACAGACTCAACAGGAGATCGAAGAGAAGAAGAGCAGCAATTCTAGGAACAGAAAAGAGAACACCTTCTGGAAGGTAAGATGCGGGGATAAGTGATTTGGAGGTGACATTTGGGAAGACAGATCATGGGGGGAGGGGCCAGCTCCCGGCCAGAAGTAGAGCCGCGGAGCACAAAATCAGAACCTTTAGTTGGCTCCACTGAGGAACATCACCCCAGAGGCTAAGGGGGGGGGTGAACTCTTGTGGGGGCAGTGTGGCCTCAGGTGTGTGGGGTCACAGAAGGACGCGGGGTGTCTGAGCACAGCAGAGCCCAGAGTTACCAGATTGGGAAGGCCGGCTGCAAGGAGGGAGCTGAGAAGTGGGCTCTCAGCTCGGGCTTACCTTAAACTGTGATCGAGGCACCACTGGTCTTCAAGCAGGGACCCCAGAAGTGGCAGACCTGGGGAGACCCCCCACACTTCCTCCACCAGGAGGAGTGGCGTGGGAACGCTCTGCAGGAATCTGCTGGTTTGGGGACTCCAAACGGGCCGAGCACCAGAGACAGAAATGCTCAGTCACAGGCTGGGTGACACAAAATGTGGCTGGAAACCAGGGAGACAGGTGTAATTGACTGCTTTTCTCTGGGGGTACACTGAGGAGTGGCGCCCCGAGCTTGGCTCCTCTGGGCTGGAGACTGGGAGGCCGCCATCTTTATTCCCCAGCCTCTAACGCTGTACGGAAAGCATTCAAGGAAGAAAAGCTCCTGAGAGTGAACCTGAGCAGCTTGCTCAGCCTGGCCCCTGGCAAGGGCGGGGCAGTTCCACCTCCAGCAAAGATATCTGAGAATCACTGCAAGAGGCCCCTCCCCCAGAATATCAGCGAGAACACCCAGCCAAGACCAAGTTCACGGATCAGTGAGAACAACAGAACTTAAGATCTAGGGCAATGCATCATGTAGAACTCATGGCTTTATTCTCATGATTCTTTAGTCTTTCAAAGTTAAATTTTTATTTAGTCAAAAAAAGTTAGGGGCACCTGGGTGGCTCAGTTGGTTAAGCAACTGCCTACAGCTCAGGTCATGATCCCGGAGACCCGGGTTCAGGCCCCACATTGGGCTCCCTGCTCAGTGGGAAGCCTGCTTCTCCCTCTCTCACTCCCTCTGCTTGTGTTCCCTCTCTGGCTGTGTCAAATAAATAAATAAATAAATAATCTTTTTTAAAAAAGTTAAATTTTTTTAAATTTTATTGTTTTTGTTCTATTTTTTTTATTTTTTCTCTTTCCTATTTTAACATCTTTTCAACTCTTTTATCTTATCAATACCTTTTTTGAAAAAATCTTTTTCAATTTTCATTATTTTAGTCATATCCTATCCCTTCATTGAATTTAAGCTTATTTTTTATATACATATAAGTTTTTTCCTTAAAACTTTGGGATACAGTTCCTTCTGATATATTAAAATATACCCTAAGTCTAGCACATGGCTTTGTTCTAGACTCTGGCCTCGACACATTCTTTCCTTTTGTTTTCAACCAACTTCTTATCTTATCAATGCTTTTTTTAGAATCTTTTTTTAATTGTCATCTTTATACTCATACTCTATCCCTTCATAATGTGTACCCTTATTTTTGTACATATATAAGTTTTTCTTTCTTTAAAATTTCTTCTAACAGACGAAAATACACCGAAAATCAAGTGTGTGACTCTGTTTTATTCACCAGCCTAATCGTATATATATATATAGAGAGAGAAATAGATACAAATAGATATAGCTAAAGATTTTTTTTCCCTTTCTTCTCCCCCTGGTTTTCGGTCTCTTCTGTTTTGGTTAGTGTATATTTTTCTGGGGTCATTGCTACCCTTTTAGTATGTTGTCTCATTCATCTATTCTTATCTGGATAAAATAACAAGACAGAAAAACTCACCTCAAAAAGAAGAACAAGAGGCAGTACCAAAGGCTAGGGACCTAATCAATACATTAGGAATATGTCGGAACTAGAGTTCAGAATGATGATTATCAAGGTGCTAGCTGGGCTCAAAAAAGCATGGAAGACATTAGAGAATCCCTTTCTGGGGAAATAAAATCTCTTTCTGGAGAAATAAAGAACTAAAATCTAACCAAGTTGAAATCAAAAGAGCTATTAATGAGGTGTAATCAAAAAATGGAGGTTCTTACTGCTAGGATAAATGAGGCAGAAGAAAGAATTAGTGATATAGGAGATGAAATGATGGGAAATAGAGAAGCTGAGAAAGAGAGACAAACAACTACTGGACCAGGAGGGGAGAAAGCAAGAGATGAGTGATACAATAAGATGAAACAATATTAGAATAATTGGAATCCCAGAGGAAGAAGAAAGTGAGAGGGGATAGAAGATTTATTGGAGCAAATTATAGAGGAGAATTTCCCTAATTTGGTGCAGGAAACAAGCATCAAAATCCAGGAGGCACAGAGAGCTCCTCTCAAAATCAATAAAAATAGGTCCACACCTTGTCATCTAATAGTAAAACTTAAAAGTCTCGTGACAAAGAGAAAATCCTGAAAGCAGCTTAGGAGAAGAGGTCTGTAACATACAATGGCAGAAATATTAGATTGGCAGCAGACCTATCCACAGAGACCTGGCAGGCCAGAAAGGACTGGCATGATAAATTCAGAGCACTAAAAGAGAAACATATGCAGCCAAGAATACTATATCCAGCTAGGCTTTCATTGAAAATAGAAGGAGAAATAAAAAGCTTCCAGAACAAAAACTAAAAGAATTTACAAACACCAAACCAGTCATACAGGAAATATTGAAAGAGGTCCTCTAAGCAAAGAAAGAGACTGAAAGTAACAGACCAGAAAGGAACAGAGACAATATACAGTAACAATCACCTTACAGGCAATACAGTGGCACTAAATTCTTATCTTTCCATAATTACCCTGAATGTAAATGCCCAATCAAAAGACACAGGATATCAGAATGAATTAAAATAGCAAGTCCTATTAGGGTGCCTGGGTGGCTCAGTTGGTTAAGTGACTGCCTGCCTTCAGCTCAGGTGAAGAATCCTGGAGACCGGGGTTCGAGTCCCACATTGGGCTCCCTGCTCAGCAGGAAGCCTACGTCTCCCTCTCTCACCCCACCCCCCCCCGCTTGTGCTCCCTCTCTGGCTGTGTTTCTCTCTGTCAAATAAATAAAATCTTTAAAAAAAATATCAAGTCCTATTGATATGCTATCTCCAAGAAAATCATCTTAGACCCAAAGACACCTCCAGATTTAAACTGGGAAGGTGGAGAACAATTTACCATGCTAATGGACATCAAAAGAAAGGTGGGGGTGGCAATCCTTATATCAGACAAATTAGATTTTAAGCCAAAGACTATAGTAAAAAATGAGGAAGGACCCTATATCATACTTAAAGGGTCTGTCCAACAAGAAGATCTATCAACTGTAAATATCTATGCCCCTAACATGGGAGCAGCCAATTATATAGACCAATTAATAACCAAATCAAAGAAACACATCAACAATAATGCAATAATAGTAGGGGGCTTTAACACCCCTCTCACTGAAATGGACAGATCATCTAAGCAAAAGATCAGCAAGGGTATAAAGTCTTTAAATAATGCACTGGACAAGATAGACCTCACAGATATATTTAGAACATTCCATCCCAAAGCAACAGAATACACATTCTTCTCTAGTGCACATGGAACATTCTCCAGAATAGATCAGATCCTGGGTCACAAATCAGGTCTCAACCAGTACCAAAAGACTGGGATCACTCCCTGCATATTTTCAGACCACAATGCTTTGAAACTAGAACTTAACCACAAGAGGAAAGTTGGAAAGAACTCGAATACATGGAGGCTAAAGAGTATCCTACTAAAGAAGGCATGGGTCAACTAGGACATTAAAGAAGAAGTTAAAAAATTCATGGAAACAAATGAAAATGAGAACACAACTGTTCAAAATCTTGGGACACAGCAAAGATGGTCCTGAGAGGAAAATATATAGCAATACAAGCCTTTGTCAAGAAACAAGAAAGCTCTCAAGTACACAACCTAACTCTACACCCAAAGGAGCTGGAGAAAGAACAGCAAAAGAAGCCTAAACCCAGAAGGAGAGAAATAGGAAATGCCAGAGCAGGAATCAATGAAATAGAAATCAAGAGTAGAACAAATCAACAAAACTAGGAGCTGGTTCTTTGAAAGAATTAGCGAGATTGATAAACCCCAGGCCAGACTTACCAAAAAGAAAAGAGAAAGGACCCAAATTAATAAAATCATGAACAAAAGAGGAGAGATCACAATCAACATCAAAGAAATACAATTATAAGAACATATTATGAGCAGCTATGCACCAGCAAATTTGACAATCTGGAAGAAATGGATTCATTCCTAGAGACATATAAACTACCAAAACGGAATCAGGAAAAAAGAGAAAACCTGAAAAGACCCATAACCAGTAAGGAGATTGAAGCAGTCATCAAAAATCTCCCAATTGTTTATTGGGAGACCCCAGGGCCAGCCGGCTTCCCAGGGGAATTCTACCAAACATTTAAAGAAGAATTATACTTATTCTCCTAAAACTGTTCCAAAAAATAGAAATGGAAGGGAAACTTCCAAACTCATTTTATGAGGCCAGAATTACCTTGCTCCCAAAACCAGAAAAAGACTCCATCAAAAAGGGGAATTACAGACCAATATTCTTGATGAACACAAATGCAAAAATTCTCACCAAAATAATAGCCAATAGGATCCAACAGTACATTAAAAGGATTATTCAACACAACCAAGTGGGATTTATTCCTGGGCTGCAAGATGGGTTCAACATCCACAAATCAAGTGATGTGATACAGTACATTAACGAGAGAAAGAACAAGAACCATCTGATCCTCTCAATAGATGCTGGAAAAGCATTTGACAAAGTATAGCATCCTTTCTTGATCAAAACTCTTCATAGTGTAGGGATAGAGGGTACATACCTCAATATCATCTAAACCATCTTTAAAAACCCACAGCAAATACCATTCTCAATGGGGAAAAACTAAGAGTTTTCCCCTAAGGTCAGGAACACAGCAGGGCTGTCCACTATCACCACTGCTATTCAAAGTAGTATTAGAAGTCCTAGCTTCAGCAATCAGAAAACAAAAAGAAATAAAAGGCATCCGAATTGGCAAAGAAGTCAAACTCTCACTCTTTGCAGAAGATATGATACTTTATGTGGAAAATCCAAAAGACTCCATTCCAAAATTGTTAGAACTCATATAGGAATTCAGTAAAGTGTCAGGATAGAAACTCAATGCACAGAAATCAGTCACATTTCTATACACCTACAGCAAGACAGAAGAAAGAGAAATTAAGGAGTCAATCCCATTTACAATTGCACCCAAAACCATAAGATACCTAGGAACAAACATAACCAAAGAGGCCATGAATCTGTACTCAGAAAACTATAAAGTACTAATGAAAGAAATTGAGAAAAACACAAAGAAATGGAAAAACGTTCCATGTTCATGGATTAGAAGAACAAATATTGTGATAAGGTCTATGCTACCTAGAGCAATCTACACATTTAATGCAACCCCTATCAAAATACCCTCAATGTTTTTCAAAGAAATGGAACAAATAATCCTAAAATTTATATGGAACCAGGAAAGACCTCAAATAGCCAGAGAAATGTTGAAAAAGAAAACCAAAGTTGGTGGCATCACAATTCCAAACTTCAAGCTCTATTACATTACAAAGCTGTAATCATCAGGACAGTATGATATTGGCACAAAAGCAGACACATAAATCAATGAGACAGAAGAGAGTCCAGAAATGGACCCTCAACTCTATGGTCAACTTATCTTCAACAAAGCAGGAAAGAATGCCCAATGGAAAAAAGACAGTCTTTTCAACAAATCGTGCTGGGAAAATTGGACAACCACATGCAGAAGACTGAAACTGGACCATTTCCTTACACCACACATAAAAATAGATTCAAAATGGATGAAAACCTCAATGTGAGACAGGAATCCATCAAAATCCTTGAGGAGAACACGGGCAGAACCTCTTCAACCTCAGCCACAGCAACTTCTTCCTAGAAACATCACCAACAGCAAGGGAAGCAAGAACAAAAATGAACTATTGGGACTTCCTCAAGATCAAAAGCTTTTGCACAGCAAAGGAAACAGTCAACAAAACCAAAAGACAACTGACAGAATGGGAAAAGGTACTTGCAAACGACATATCAGATAAATGGCTAGTCTCCAAAATCTATAAAGAATTCATCAAACTCAACATCCAAAGAACAAATAATCCAATCAAGAAATGCACAGAAGACATGAACAGGCATTTCTCCAAAGAAGACATCCAAATGGCCAACAAACACATGAAAAAGTGCTCAACATCACTCAGTGTCAGGGAAATACAAATCAAAATCACAGTGAGATACCACCTCACACCAGTCAGAATGGCTAAAATTAACAAGTCAGGAAATTACAGATGTTGGCAAGGATGTGGAGAAAGGGAAATCTTCCTACACTTTTAGTGGGAATGCAAGCTGGTGCAGCCACTCTGGAAAACAGTGTGGAGATTCCTCAAAAACTTGAACATAGAGCTACCCTATGACCCAGCAATTGCACTACTGGTTATTTACCTTAAAGATACAAATGTAGTGATCTAAAGGGGCAATACACTCCAATGTTTATAATAGCAATGTCCACAATAGCCAAACTCTGGAAAGAACCTAGATGTCCATCAACATATGAATTCATAAAGAAGATATGGGGTGTGTGTATGTCTGTGTGAAAAGGAATATTATGCAGCCATTAAAAAGAATGAAATCCTGCCATTTGCAATGATGTGGATGGAACTGGTATTATGCTGAGCAAAATAAGTCAATCAGAGAAAGACAATTATCATATGATTTATCTGATATGAGGAATTTGAGAGGCAGGGCAGGGGGTCATGGTGGCTAAGGAGGGAAAGAAATAAATAAGATGTGACCGGGGATGGAGACAAACCATAAGAGACTCTTAATCTCAGGAAACAAACTGAGGGATGCTGTGGGATGGGGGAGAGGGATAGGGTTGCTGTGTTATGGAAAAATTAAAAGTAAAAATAAAGTATTTTTATAAATATTTGGTTAAATTAAGTATATTATTAAAATAAATTTCACCTTTTTTCCCTTTTGTTTAATGTGGTTAGAAAATTTTAAATTGCATATATAACTGGAATTTGTGACTCATGTTAGATTTCTATTAAACAGTACTTATCTAGAGAAAAAAACCAGTAGCCCAAGTTATGAAAATGTCCAAATTCATCAGCATCACCACCACATCTTATTCCAATTGGTCTTTCCTACCGTGTTCTCAAGAATGGCCCTGATAGGTAAGGAAGTCTTTATGGTACAATGTGAAGTCCCTGTGATGTAAGTATGTGGCAAGTACTGCACCAGGGGTCAGAGGCTGAGTTCAAATCCCAGCTCTGCCATTCATATGCCAAGTGACCTTGGAAACACTTTCGACATATTACTTTCCTCACCTGTAAAAATGGAAAGGGGATTAATTATTTAGTCTCCCATCTTTCTGGCTCTGGGTGCCTCTTTCCAGAAGTATTTGCATTTTTAAAGGGAAGTCTCTAGAGGACAATGTTTAGCCCAAATTTGGCATTTCTAATGCCAAATGGCAAAACTCTAGGTCCCAGTGGAGGATAAGCTGGATCCCTTCAAATCGTAATTCAGAATCCATATGAACCCAATGAACGTATGGGAAATCACAGGAAGTGGGGGATTTCTCAGGGATTCCAGGTGGGTCTGCAGTTCCCTTCATTTGTACCATCAAGCACATGCTGTTGGTCTAGGCTGCTTGCACAGGCCATTTCATGAACATGCACACACACACACACACACACACACACACACACACACACACATCTCCCTAAGTACTAACACTCACACGCATACACAGTGTGACCACCTACGTGAATTCACACTTTCTTTCATTTTTCTCAGGTATCGTGGGCAGCAACCTCCCACTCCATGGGGAAAGCAGCACTCACCTAGACAGACACAGAAACAGGAAGAAATTCCCAGGGGTCCTCAGGAAGCAGGGGGCATGCAGCCAGGTCATGCCCAGGGCTCTGGTCCAAGGCTAGCAAGACAGTGTAGCAGAGGCTGCCTGGAATCCAGAAACAAACCAATAATGAGCTGGCAAGCCCTGAGAGAAGTGGCAAAACTAATTGCAACCCCCAGCCAGATGATGTAAGGCAATTAGGGCAAAATGAAGGGTCCCAGGAGGAGAAACCTACAGTTATCACAGAGAGCCAGAGCCATGGTCCTGGATCTGAAAAGTGAAGGAGGGAAGGCATTTATAAGGAAAGAAAAGATCATCTTCAGACCAGAGGAGGTTGTAGAAAGAGGCACAATGAAGAGAGGAGGGATGGTCACATTTATGTGTTCCTTCCATGGGATGTCATGTAGACAACCATAGCATTAACAATGCTTTGAAGATAGAAATAGACTAAAAGGAAGCTCTCTTTGAACCATAAGCCAAACTCTACCCAATTTCAAAATTTACCTCCTCCACGAAGTTTTCCTCCCTCCAATAACTGCAGTCCCAGTGATCTAGCTGCGAATTTCCAGTGTAAATTATAGTAGATATCTAAGACCAGAATCTAGGAGGAGAAATCAATTGAACACCTCATGCAAGAAGCAAGATGATTTATGATTGTTTATTTTTTTATTTAGAAAGAAAACAGCCAACTCACTTGTTGTTATTTTTTAAAGTTTTATTAATTTATTTGAAAGAGGCAGGGGAGAACAGGGGCAGAGAGAGAAGGAGAGAAAGAAGCTCAAGCAGAATTCCCACTGAGCACAGAGCCTGATGCAGGGCTCAGTCCCATGACCCTGAGAACAGACCCTGAGACTGGGACCTGAGCCCAAATCAAGAGTCAGACATCCAACAGACTGAGCAACCCACATGTCCCAACTCACTCGATTTTAAATTAAGAACAGGAAGCATGTAATTTTGTGAAAGTCTATAACCCTTACAGACATGCAAAGACAGAATCCCACTACCTGATCCCTGCTCATTATGTGACTAGTACATTCCCTCTCTGTCTGAGTTTTAAGATTATTCTGTTAATTGCAGATGACAGTTTTCTAACCGAGATATTATAATTCCTTTATTGTCCATACAGGCCATTATAATTCTAATATATAATCAAGATTCAGAACTATAACTTCAGGCCAGCAGGTCTCAACCTTGGTTGCATATTAAACTCACCTAGGGTTTTTTGATGCTGATATCCAGGCCCTACTCTAGAGATTATGGTTTAATAATCAAAAGTGTGCCCTCAGCTCCTGGAGTGCTCAGGAATCCCCTGGTTATTATAACTACTCTGTTAGCTGAGATCCTCTGTAGTCCAGGCCAGTACTTTTTAAACTTTAATGTGCATATAAATCATTTAGGGGACTTCAAAAATACAGCTGATTCCATCAGGGCTGGATCAGGGCTTGGCATTTGCTCCTGATCTGAGGACCACAACCTGGAGGGAAAGCACTAAGCCAAGCTTCCAGGATCATCTCCTCAGACTACACCACAGGACTGGGCCAGCTGAGGAGCTGCTGCCTGCCCTTGATCAGACACCTGGCCCTGCAGCTGGGACCAGCAGAACCTGGTAGCCGTGCCATGAGGCCCATCCGCAAAACACTGCCCACCTCTTCTCAGCAATTGTTCCAAATCATATCTCACCCAAAGGCAGCTGTTTGGAGGATCCTGAAATCACACCCTAAATCCACCTGCAAGGATGTCTGGGAAATGTAGTTTTTAGCTTCTCAGACTCAGCATACTAGCCAGGGGTAGAAACAAATGCTGTATGAACCCCTTAGCAGGAACCACACCACAGTGCCAGGAAAATCACTCTGTCTACCTTATGGAAGTCCTAAATCCTTCCATTTGGAAGGAATTTCTCAAGATTAAGTATGGTCAACGAATGCACAATCTTATCCATGGTAGCATGGTTTGTACCAGCAAAGGACTGGAAACAACTTTAGAAGACTGGTTGAATAATCACAGCTCACTCTTGTAGTGCAATGCCACATGGTCGATGAAAACAAACAAGGCAGTTCTCAAGGGACTGATACTGCAAGATCTATAAGATACATTAGAAAGTAAAATGCGAAAAAGCAAGCTACTATAATTTGTGTTAAAGGGGGGTAAAGGAATTCATGAACACTTACATTAGCCGAGAGTCTACACACAAAACAGGAGTCAAGAGGAACTGGGCTGTTAGAGGATGGGTTGGGAGGGAGACTTTTCGCCACACACCCTATTTGAACTTTTGCATTTTGTACCTATTATATAAATACAACTTTGTAAAAACAAAAATGGATCCACATTATAAAAACTCTCGCAAGGTGTAACACAGGAATGCATGCATTCATTCATGTGCTCAACAAAGATTACCTAAGCCCTGCCTAGTCCTTGTCCCAGTTCTGTGGAAGGGCCATGGTGCAGTCCCATGGGCTGTGAAGGCCCAGCGTCCCAGTGCAATGGGAGCAACCACAGAGGATGGTATGCAATGCCCAGGGGCACTGAGGAGGGGTGCTTTGTTCAGTCTGACAGGCCTCAGGAAAGTTTGATCCAGAAGACATCATTTGAGCTGAGACTTGAGGGAAGCCTAGGTTTGTGTTTGCTAAGGAACATTTCAGCCAGGGAGGATACCCTGAGGAAGAACACAATACGCGGTATGCTCGATGACCACACAGTGTGATCTAATGGTGCAGACAAGATGGTGTGTGTGCCTGTGTGCACAGGCACGTGTTGTATGTCCATCTGTGGGTGTGTGACCGTGAGGTTGGCAAGCCCTGCAGCTGAGTTTCCCGACTGTGGAGCACTGCTCTCTCCTTTGGACCGAATCCAGCCAGACACTACCAAACAGAGCTCATGGTTGACACTGGGTCACCTCGAAACACACTGAGCAGAAGAAAAAAAAGGACAGACAACCTCTGCTCCTAAAATACCACTGTGACATTTGGGCCTTTGTCTGAAGGAATGGCTTCATGTTTTGAAAGAATGATGTCCCCCACCGGTGACTCTGAGTCACCCCCAGGCTGAAGGAAGGCAGAACTCAACCTAGAGAAGTCTCTTTCTGCATTCTCCCACCTTCTTCTTCTTGGGATGCCCCTCTGCTGGGGGAACTAAAGACAGATCCAAGCAGCAATGTGGTAGGGGTCCAGATGAAAGACAGATGCACTTTAGAAAGGGTCATGGGTAATAGGACAGAGCAGGGCTATCCATGCTGGGCCTGGATGGTAAGAAGGCCCTGAGTGAGGATAGGAGGAGGACATCTGGGGACAGGGAGATGCTGTGACATGAGTGTTGGGAAAGGAGAGGGAAAAGAAATAACAAGTGGATGGAAAACATGGAGGCATTTAGCGGGAGAAAGGGCCAAATTCTGTGATAGAATGAGGTGACGTCTGGAGGTGGGATGCTAGTTCCCTCGGGCTGCCATACAGAGTGCTACAAAGCGGGTGGATTAAAACAAGAAAATTTAATTCCCTTCAAGTTCCAGAGGCCGGAAGTCTGAAATCAAGGTATCATCAGGGCTGTGCTCTCTCTTAAACGTCTAGGGAAGGATCCCTTGCTGGGTCTTCCTAACTCCTGGAGGGTGCTGGGAGTGTTCCTTAGCTCATAGACACTCTACCTGCTGCCATTGTCACCACATGGCCGCCTCCTCTTGTTCAAAATCTCCCTCTCCTTGGGTGCCTGGGTGGCTCAGTGGGTTAAAGCCTCTGCTTCCAGCTCAGGTCATGGTCTCGGGGTCCTGGGATGGAGGCCACGCCAGGCTCTCTGCTCAGCAGGGAGCCTGCTTCCTCCTCTCTCTCTGCCTACTTGTGATCTCTCTCTCTGTCAAATAAATAAATAAATAAATACATAAATAAATAAATACATAAATACATAAATAATCTCCCTCTTCTTATAAGGACATCAGTTATTGGATGTAGGGCCTACCTTACTCTGGTTTGCCCTCATCTGAACTTGATTGCATTTTCTTTCGTTCTTTCTTTCTTTCTTTTTTTAAATTCTGTTTACTTATTTGACAGAGCGAAACATAGCTAGAGAGGGAACACAAGCAGCGGGAGTGGGAGAGGGAGAAGCAGACTTCCTGCCGAGCAGGGAACCTGATGTGGGGCTCGAACCCTGGACTCTAGGACCATGACCTGAGCCAAAGGCAGACGCTTAACGACTGAGCTACCCAGGCACCCCTGAATTTGATTGCATTTTCAACAGCCTTTTTCCCAAATAAGGAGGTTAGGACGTCAATATCTCTTTTGAGGGACACAACTCAACTAACAACAGAGAGTAAATAAAATAAAGACTGGAATTTGGTTCTGGAAAAATCCTGGAGCTGCCTCCAAGCTCAGAAAGAGAAAGGGGCCTGCAAGTCCCTCTGAGGTCACCGTGGGGGAATTACGCCAAGTGTCTGTCACGTCTGGGTTACAGTAGGGTCACAAGCAACCAGAAGAGATGAGATGAAATGTGAACTCCATCAAAGGGTAAATCCTACCCCTAGAGAACAATGATGTGCTGTTACCAGCTCCAGAAAGTCCCCATCCCTACTCCTCAGGGCACTCCACTCTTTGTCTCTTTCTCCCCACTCTCCTTCAGTCACCCTCTCTGTCTCATATGTGGTTCCCTCAGGCTTAATTCCTTGGCTAACAAACGAATCATTGCCCGTGGCACAAATGGTTTCAGGCCTCATCTCTGCCAACTGGCAATTTGCTTCTTACCAGTAGCTTTCTGGAGACACAACTCCTTGACACAGAGTAGAGACTGAGCCAGTGTGACTTTGTCATATTCCTTCCTTCAATCCCCAAGAATCTGTGAGACACGGGACCTGGTCCTTGGAGTAAGCCAGGTCCTTGGGGATTGGCTTCCAGAGCCATGGTGACTGGCTGACCGGGACTGATCTTGTGAGTGACACAGGGCAGAAGGAAAGTTGCATAACCTCCTTATGAACAAAGGAAAATGCAGTGGCCTCGGGATTAGCAGTCCTGAGCTCTAGTCCCAGCTCTGCCTAGCTGCTTTGTGATGGCGGATGGGCTTTCCCTTCCGCAAAATTCATTCTAATAACTATCTGTGTGAGCCACAGTAGCTGCCTTCTCCTCTCTGGGCCTCAGTCTGTCCCTCCTTTCAATGGGGGAATAAATAGAACACAACAAAGGTCTTTTCTGAGTGTGACACATATTAATGATTTTTATAAGATGGTTTGATTCAAATTATATTTTTAAAAACCCATTCTGTGCTTGAGCACATCAAATATTTTATTACTAGGTCTACAGTACATAACAAAGTAATTGTGTAATTAAGAGATAATGTCAATGCTGTAGAACAATGTTGACAAGATAATAGCGTTCCAAAACCACATAAATGCCAAAGCAAGTGAACAAATTTATAGGTGGAAAAACAAGCGGCAAATGGCCCAAAGACTCTTTGTTGTCCAGGGTGGTCTATTTACCTGATAGCCCAGTTTCCCCTGTTCCATTCCAGTGGTGGTCTCATCATGCCCCCAGGTCCCTGTTGTGTACCCCCTAAGCATGAAGGTCAAACTGAAGAAAGCAAGATTATCTATCGCAGCTAGTCTTTATCATTCTACTTGCAGATTCTCAGAAACGTAGTCACATGACCTTTGGGCTGGAGGGCCCCTGAGCTCACTAGTTCAAACATTCCTAGTGCCCCACCATTGCCAAATAAGAAGGCTGAGCTGGAGAGTCAGGAAGGATTTTCTCTTGGCAACTTCTGAGCTAAAAGGAGGATGGAAACCCTGGACTCTTTTCCCAGTCTGCCACTTTTTCTTTCTCAAGGGAGCAAGAAGCTAGAGGTGGAGGAAGATCACGTGACATTGAGAGATAAGGTCTTGGACGGGAAGCTAAAAGAAGCCAGAGGTTGAGAAGGGTCATGTGACCTCGAGGCCCTGAGGCTGCTCCTGAGCAGACAGAGAGTCAGACAGGATGCTAACTGGATTGCCTAGGACGATGGAAGTAGTGGGGGCATAACTGTGAAGGTCATGAGAGGGGAGGAGGGTCTGTCCATGACCTCGTATTGTCTTGGGAAAGGCTGCCACTCCCAACATGGAGCACTATGAATGTGACAAACAGGGAAGTGCTGGTTGTGGGAGGAAAAAGGTTAGGCTGGTTTCACTGGCAAAGGAATGTGGTATGCTGCACAAACAATGGCTTTGGACACAGAGCTGGGATATGTCCTAGGTGACTAAATACATCCCTGACTTCCCCTCCCTAGGCTACGATCTCTGTGCTTCTGAAATGAGGGCCGTGAGCCTGACCAATAATGTCCAAACACCCTTAACAAAGGTGAACTTCTATGTCCAACAAGCTTCCTGGGTGGCCGGATGATCAGGGGCTAGATGTTCTGTAAACTTCTCCTGACTGACTTCCACAGATCCTATGAAACTATCAGGTGGATTCACACTGATTTTGATAAATTCCTAAATGTCAGTGCTATGATGGGATCCTAGATCTAGTTGAGGTTGAGCCCCCCTGACCTGTGAGGTTCATGTCAGGTGGATGTGTATTCCCTTTATTCTCTTACTGGACACAAAACCCAGGGATCAATGAGCCATAAGTCCCAGGAGATATAAGGTCCCTTCTCCCGCAGTTCTAGTCTTTTGCACATGCTGTTCCCTCCACCTGGAACCCTCTTCCCCTCCACCTGAACCCCCCCTAATTCAGTTACAGGGATACTATCAGGAAAGCTTTGCTGACTCCCCTGATCAGAGTTAATTACTTTCCTTGTCACACTGAATTATTTATACTCTGACCTGTTGAGATTGTTTTCAGATTTGTCTCTCTGGTGAGATTTCTTGAGGGCAGAAACTGTCTCTTCACCTCTCTCAGCTGGGTGGTCAGCATGGTGTCTGCCCAGAGTAGGAGCTCAGTACCTTCTGGTAAGTGAGAGGGAGGAAAGTCAAGGAAGAAGGAAGGCAGAGGGTGGAAGAGAGATTAGCAATAAAGGAAGGGAAAGTCAAGACCATGGTTTTCCCAGGCTTGTTCATAGGAAGGTAGTTTTGATTAGTCACAATCATTGTGTGATCCACTTTTTTATCCTGTTTTTCATTTCTTATTCATCTGTAAGCATTTTCTGTGTTGCTACACAATCCTCATAATTATCACTTTAATGGTCGCTTAATACCCCATCAGGTTGATGTGCCATAATTTACTTAACCATGCCCCTCTTTAGAACATAACCTTTTAAAACATTAAACAGGGAGCTTGACAAGGTTTTAAAATAGATGAGGAACGTGGTTTCCTGGCAACGTGTGTCGCATTTCTGAGGTGTGTGTGCTCTGGACATGAGGCGCCCTGGCCTGGGCTGAAGAGCAGGGCTGGGAGCTTGAGCCTGGGTGTGAGCGGACACTGAGGGAGGGCCAGGAAGGAGAAGGCAAGCTGCGGTTTGCCCCCAGCCCCCACCCTCCCTCAAGCTGCCAGTCTGTGCCTCAGCCACACCTTCCATGAAGGAGAAGCCATCACTGACCACACCTGAGAAGCGATCATCATAGTAGTCATGCCTAACACAGATTCAGCTCTGCCCTGAAAACTTTATACACTGTATCTCACTTAATCCTCACAACCAACCAATAAAGGAGGCACCGTTATTTTATTCCCCATTTTACAGCTAAAGACACTGAGACCCAGAGGTCACACAGCTAGTGGGTAATGGTCCTGACCCCTGGAGGTCTGGCTCTGGATCCCTCCTCATCCTGACTTCCTCTCATCCCCTCTTCCCTGGGTTCTGTCATTCCGTGATTCCAATTCCCCAAGGCTCCCTCCGCACAGCTCGTTCAAGTCTGTCCTTTCTGGTTCTATCTGAAGGTCTGGGAACTTCAAAACTTTTAGCAGTGACCTGGACAAGGGCTTAGGAGGCTTGCTGAACCCACTATTTGTGGGGGACCTGCAGTTGGGGGACAGGGATATGGAGTGTGGCAGGAACGGACTCTGGCACCCAAGATTCAGTAAGTGGAGCAGAAACATCGTGATCTGGGTTTGCACATAGGCTCTGGCACTTACCAGCTAAGCAGCCTTGGGGAACTTTCCACCCTCCAAGGACCCAACTCCCCCATCTGTCAAATGGAAACTAATACTTACCTCCCAGGGGGCTGTAAGGGTGCAAGACGATGATGTGTGATGGTGCTCAAGGATGGCTGGCTGCTTCTGTCATCTCACAGATCAGATAGGAGCCAGCTCGAATAAGATCACTTCCTCAGGGTTAAAAGCAAACCCTCCACTTCTATCCAATACAAAACAGGCAAGAAAAATGTGCACGCCAAGGAAAAATGGAAGGGCGGAAAGGGTTCATTTTCCATCTGCTCCAAAGACATGGCTAACCAGGATCATGGTGGCAATGGTGAAGGTGTGGATGGCATTCACTGAGCACTCGCTGTGTGCCAGGCACTGTGCTGCACATTAACCCATTTCATCATCAGGCATCCTTATGAAGTGGAAACTATTATTACACCCATTTCATAGATGAAGAAACTGAGTCATAGCGGGGGCTTCATGGAAACCTATCATGTGCCTTCCATCAGACTGGGTGGACAGGAGCAGAGTGTCTAGCATGTGCCGCACAGATTTCCTTCTTACACACTCGTTTTCAGTGTGGGGACCCTGGGGGTGCAAAGAGGAAGAGGGAGCCTCTGCTGGGGTGGGTCAGGAAACGAATAACCTCAATGAGTCCCTCTTTGAAGGGACTCTGTAAAGATGTTCACTTTTTCAGGTTCTGGGATGCTCTGCGTCCCACCAGAGAAGGGGGGTATGGGAAGGGGCTGGCCGCCCTCCTCAAGCACTGGGGCTCCCTTTCTGCAGCTGGTGCCATGCCTGAGTCATACTCTTCTCTAAAACCACTACACCTCGCCCAGCACATAAGAGGAGCTCAGCAAAATTTGCTGGCAGAAGGAATGTGAAGGAAAGTGGTCTGTGAGGTCCCAAGGGGCAGGGTCAGACAATGTGGGGATGCCACAGGGACAGAGACAGCAACCTCTGCAAGGAGGTCATGTCAATTTGAGGGTCCGTATATGGGTCACTTCAGTTGGTTGTTAGTGACACTGCGATCACCAGAATTATTCCCAGCGAGACTGGAATAACCATCCAGCCAGATGGTCCACACACGACAGGCCGAGCTACAGGACCTTCCGGGTCCCTCCCAGATCTGGAGTTCGGGGACTCGTGTCTCCACCAGTCTGCCCCTAAAACTTTGCCCTTCATTTCCTGTTCCTGATTTGGAAAGGAACTGCGGAGCTGATAAGCCCCTTCCTGTGGTCGAGACAATAACAGAACCTTAGCGGGATGTGTTTAATGGTGAGCTCTTCTGGACTGATAATGTCTGAGCTTAATCCAGAGTGATGCATCTTTAAAGTTGGCATGAACCCCAGAGGACACTTCATGTTGGAGTGGAGAACTTGGGGCCGCAGATGGCCTTGAATATCTCCTTAGCACCTGGAGACCTCACGGTAGGCAGCAGGCCACCTGTGGACAGCAGGTCAGAGTTCAGGATGGCAGGCTGACTCTGGCAAGGGAGTGACTGTGGGCCCTTCACAAGCCCCATGTGGGCATCCCAGCCTTCCCTCCTCATGGACACTCTCAGCCAGGAACCCCTCGTGACCCTCCGCCCCATGCATGTGGGGCTTGCTGCTCAGATCTCGGTA
This sequence comes from Spilogale gracilis, assembly GCA_004023965.1. Lineage (NCBI taxonomy): Eukaryota > Metazoa > Chordata > Mammalia > Carnivora > Mephitidae > Spilogale > Spilogale gracilis. Next base: position 18,730 of record PITA01014492.1, on the reverse strand, counting down.
TGGAGAGGGATGAGTCCCTCTGTGAGGACTTCCGGTTCGGTGGTGGCCTCTGACCTCAGCAGGCAAGCAAGGGAGAAATCCAAAGGGTTTGTTGCCCTGTGCCTGAAGCTCACCACGCCAGGCACTTGAGCAGGAAGAGACAGGCTGGCCGAGGGACAGAGGTCCTAGTGGAGGGCACGGGGGCAGAGAGGAGGCAGAGAGTGTGCCCACCGCCAGGGAGGGGCTTGTGGACCCAAGGCTGGAGGGGACGCAGGTCCCTGGGCAGGGATCAGAACCCCAGACCGCAATAGGGCCAAGATACCGTGGTCTGGACATCACATCCAGGTAGACTCTGAGTGATGGGCTGGGACAGCGCAGAAAAAGAGAGGCTGGCAAAGACCCCCACTCCCTCCACAGGCAAGGAATGTGGAAAAACGTACTGCTCAAGCCTGAGCTGCTGGAGGAGCAACAGCTCCTGGGGGACTAGGGCCAAGAAAGGCTGTGGAGCCAGTCCCAGGTGGAAGGGAGAGAGGAAACAGAAAAGACAAAGAGAAAACCCAGCTGTCAGCCTAGAGCCCCAGAAGGCCCACAGGGGAGTTAGAAGTGGGTGACATTTGGGGGGAATGAATCTTAAAAGGAAAACTGGAGGGACTGGAATAGGAGGAAGTCTGAAATCCTCCAGTCTGGCCCCTCCTCCTCACCCAGGACTCAGAGACCCTGAGGGGTGGGGGCAGGGGGCAGGGAGGGGCCAGCTTTGCTCTCTGTTCCCCCTTCCCACTAGTTCTTCTTCTCTGCTGTGTAACAAATGGCCACAAACTCAGTGGCTTCTAGCAATGCCCATTTACTCTCGTGTGATTTCTGCAGTCCAGGAGTCTGAGGGGTCTGGGGACACAGGGTCTCACAAGGCCAACCTGAGGGTGCTGGAAGTCTGGGCTCTCATCTGAAGCTTTGGGGAGGAATCCCCTTCTGGGACCATGTAAGTTGTGGGCTGGACTTCTTTCCTTGCTGGGTAGGACTAGGGAGCTCATTACTTCACTGGTTGTCGGGCAGCGGCTGTTCTCAGCAGCCAGAGTCCCCTCTCAAGTTCTTTCCATGTGGCCCCACCACCTCTAAAGCCATCAGTGGTTCAAGGGCTTCAAATCTCCCCTCCCCTCCTGCAGCCAATCAGAGGAAACACTGTGATTTGAAAGGGCTCCTCTGATTAGGTTAGGCCCACCCAGAAGCTCTCCATCCTGAGAGTCAGCCGACTGGGAGCCTTAATGTCATCTGCAAAATCCCTTTGCCATACAATAAGTTATGAGCCTGGGAGCACCAGCAGGAGGCAGACATCGTAGGACCATCAGAGAGCTCTTCCTGCCACACCAGCTATGCGGACAGATGATGGTGTGCAGGCAGCGGTGAGGTGAGAAAGAGTCAGGGAGAAAGGCAGCGGGCCCCAGTGTGTCGTGCACTGATGGAACACCATAGCTTACCTGTGGTCCCCACCTATGGCAACTGTGATGAGCTACCAGGAGATCTTGCTTCCGCAGGGTGGTAAGGCACCACCCACTCCACTCCATGTCTCCCATCCTCAACACCAAACTTCAGGAACCACGAAGACTCTGGAATAATCCGGTGCAGCATCTGCTACCCCGGGAGCACCCTGAGGGCTGGGACAGGGCCATGCGGAGATTCTGATGGACTACAGGAATCGTTCATGGGCAGAATGCCAAAGGGAAATGGTGTACCTAGAAGCCGCCTCCGATCTGCTGGAGCAGGTTGCCATAACCTGGTAGATGGGTTAGATTCAGTGAGAGTCGGGGTCTCTCCTTCTAACCCTCCCTCTCCAAGAAAGAGAGTAGCAGCTGCTGCTAAGGATAAGGAAAAGCCATTAGTCTCATATTTCATGTTCCAGGGAAGAGCAGTGGTGAAGCTGTGACATGCTTCCCTCCTTTTTGCTGGGTCTCTCTTTACAGCCTATGTCACGGACATCAGTGAGAGTCCTGGCAGAGGAGTTTGGAAATTTGGAGGGAACAGAACTCTGGTTGAAATCTAGGGGGTTGGCTCAGAACCTGGTGGCAAGTCATGGAGGGTAGTGATTGAGCATGGGGTGGGCTCGGGACGCTGATGTTCGTTCCCAGACAAGAACAGAGACGCCGCGTGTTACCTGATGTGCTATCCTTTTAATGTTAAGGGGAAGAAAAACCCTTATCCCTCCCTAATTAGGCTCAATTTATAAGGAAGAGGCAGGCAAACCACCCACTTTAACTGAGTTCATCACAGCCACAGCCTCTGGGAGGAGGGAGATTGGCAGTTGCTGCTGGTGGGCGCATTGCTGCCATTCACAGCTGCTTAAGCAGCAGGTTGGGAAAAGGGGTGCTCTAGCTGCGTCTCTCTGGGTTCATCACCAGACATCTCTTGAAATGCTCCAGGAATCAGGCTGGAATTTATCATTCATTTGGGGCAAATAAGTCAAGCCAGTGAAAAGATTTGCTGCAACCGCCAAGAATTTAATAGCACTAGAAATGGCCTTTCAGATACAATGGTAAAATGTTTTTGGAGAGGAAAAACTTAGGTTGGCATATTTGGCCAGACCACATATGCGTGCTGTGCTGGAAGTCGGGCCTTAAACAGAGTGGAATTCCCCTCACAAACTTGCTCACAACTTCACTCTGTTGTCTGTGGGATTGTCTACTTCATGCTCATCCCCTCTGACTGCAAATCCCACGAGGCAAGAATGGTTTCTACCCTTTCAACATGGACCCCAACGTGAATTTAGTCCCTGATACCAGAGGCATTTATGAACTAATTGTTGAATAAATAAATGAATGTATAAAGTCTCTCTTTAAAGCAGAATAGAAAACTGGACTTATAAGTGATAGCATTTGAAATGACAGGAAACTCCCAATCCCGCTTAGACAATTGTATTTCTTGAGCCCTTGCTCAGGGCTATCTCACGAATGTTAGAGAACAGGTAATACTTTTTAATCCAAGAGCTGATTTCTACAAAAAGGTGCAAGAGCTTATGATCATATGTTATTAGATCTGAGATGCTGTCAATGCTTCTGAGAACCCTAATCACTGGGCCAGGTGAGTTAAACCCAGTTCTACCGGCATGGCACCCAAGGAAGATCAAGCCAAGGCCGTCTAGCCCCCCAGGGGTGAGGAGACCCATTCAGGTTTTCAGTACCAGTGCCAGCCTCAGGGGGAGCTGGCATTTGCTGAAATAGGAGTGCACTCTCATGGGAGGGAGCAGTCAGTGAGCTCTCCCACTGCTGACCCATGCAAGAGCCTGGCTGGGGGACATTGCTGAAGAACTGTGGCTTCGAGAAGGAAGTCCTTTCCGTGGCATTCAAAGGACATCAAGGACGTTTTCCCCTTTCCCTTTTTTAGCAAAGACCTTTCCTTCAAAGGACTTGGAAGGAACCAGAACTTTCAGCAGAACTGGGGGACAGAGGGTTCCTGGTCACTTAAAGACCGTAATGATACACATTCATCTCACTTCCTTACCCTCTTGACAGGCCAACTAAGTTACTTAATATTCTAATACCCTGAATCCCTTGCTTAGAGAATCTCATTTGTTTATATAAAGGGAAAATTAAAGCCATACAGTAGGCTTCATGAGAAATTACTGGAGTTGAGTTAGATTTGAAGCAAGACACCCACGACATATACTCCCTCCTCCAACAAATTAAAAACCAACACAGACCATGAAAATGAGCCTTCCCGATTCTTCTCACCCAAAACAGAATGCCAACGGTATGGCCCTTCATCCCCTCCTCCCCTATGTTCTTATCCCTCTCCCATGAAAAATTAAGCCCTCCTCAGCCTAGTCAGAAGCTGGTCTCCTGTGTAGCCCACTCTATCAGAAGGGCACAATCTTAAGGATTAAGAGTGTGCCCTCTGGCTTCAGACTGCTAGGATGGGCTTCCCAGCACCACCTCTAATCCATGGTTGATCAATTATTTACCTCCTACAGTGTCAGTCTCCTCATCTCTAAAATGGGAATAAAACTAATGGAACCCTCACAACATGCTGTGGTGATGAAAAGACACAATCCTTAGTAAGCCCTAAGCAATGGTTAGCTATTATGAATTCCAAAATACCCTGACCCAAGCCTTATCCTTTCTGTTTCCAAGCATGCTCATTTTTCCTGCTTCTATGCTTCTGATCCTGCCTTTTTTTTTCACCACCAGAATGCTCTTCTCCTTTCATCTACTTTATAGAGCAGCTGAATGCTTCTTTTGCCAGAAAACCCAAGTTTGCTTCCCCAGATGGAAGTTTGTCCCTTCCTCAGAAAGCCCTTAGCACTTCATCTCCTCTTGCCTTAGTACAGAAGAGCCTGGCTCAGGAGCCTGTCAGCCTGCTTGGAAATTCTGGCTCTACCTCTGCCTAGCCATTCGGTGCTGGCAAGTGTTCACATCTGTGTCATTAAATAATAAAATGCAACTAAGTATATTTGAAGATCAAATTGGCTTTATTAAATGATTCTAAATCAGGCACCCCATCCAGCAACACATCCTACCCATCCAAGTAAAAAGGTGCTCCACAGAGCTATAGAAGAGAGAGGGTTAAATGGCCAATTAATGCATATTTTATATATTATATGTATTATATGCTGTATTCTTACAGTAAAGGGAGGTAGAGAAAAGAAAATGTTATTCATAAATTCTTGAGGAAGAGAAAATATATTTATGGTATTGTACTGTATTTATATTTAAAAATCTGCATCTAAAATATATTTATGGTATTGTACTGTATTGATATTAAAAAAATCTGCATCTAAGTGGACCTGTTCAAGGGTCACTTGTCTTGTTTCGGGTAAGGTCACCCTAAGGGTAACAGAAGGGCCTACAGGGGCAGATTATTTGCTAGGGCTAACCATACAATTCCATGTTGACTGACTAAAGCTTAAATTCCTATGGGGTTGAAAGTGCGATGAGGTTATAAGCATTAAGTCTCAGTTTTCCTGACATCAGGTTTAGCATAAGTGACTGCATTTGGGGCCTCCTTTTTCTTCCTTTTTCACAGTGTAATGGGAATAACATCAGCAATGACAAGAAGGATTAAATGAGTCCCAAAAAGCATTTAGCATGGTACCTGGCTCATTAAAAAAATATTCTCTCTGGGGCGCCTGGATGCTCAATTGGTTAAGCGACCGCCTTCAGCTCAGGTCATGATCCCGGAGACCCGGGATTGAGTCCCACATCAGGCTCCCTGCTCGGCGGGAAGCCTGCTTCTCCCTCTCTCACTCCCCCTGCTTGTGTTCCCTCTCTCGCTGTGTTTCTTTCTTTGAAAGAAAGAAAGAAAGAAAGAAAGAAAGAAAGAAAGAAAGAAAGAAAGAAAGAAAGAAAGAAAGAAAGAGAAAAAATATTCTCTGGGTATTTGCTATCTTTGTTACCCTGGCTCCCCATTCGGCCTCTCGTTTGCAGGTGTCTCGAGCATAGCAGGGTATTTATGCCTGTCCTGCATGAAGTCTTGCAGATGTTACCAAGGTGACCACACATCCCGGTTCACCAGTTATCCCAACATAGGTATTAACAGTAACTCCTGTCACCCTAAAAAATGCCATCGTTTAGCTGATATGTGAGCCACTCCATCACCCACTTGACAAATGTGTATTGAATAAGTGAAGGAAGGTATGAATGAGGCTTGTTGATCCAGATATCATGGCTCAGTGACTCCCCTCACTACAGACTCAGGGCTGACAGTCAGAATGCTCCTTCACATTCTCCCTGCTGTGACCTCCAAGCCCTCTGTGCATGTGAGCTGACCCTGGCACTTTGACGCGCTCTACCCCATCAGTGTACCCTAATTAGTTCTCCCTTCCTCTGTGACCCTTTTCCCTCTTGTCACCTGCACACCTGAAAGCCCATACAAACCTCTTCACACTGAGATAATAATACATAATAGTTTAATGTGATGGGTGAAAAGAGGTTTTAGTTTAACATGAAACAATGTTTTAATCCCAAAAGATGAAAATTCTGGCATCAGAAATAAACTGTTACAGCGATGGCCATTTGCCAGGGAAAGCACCGTAAACCTCGATGAAGCCCTTTTATAGATTTGTATTTATTTTCTGAGACAGGATGTGGATCTCCTGTGCCCCTCCCAAGCCTCACTCCTGGTAAGATTGGGGTCTTTTGGCCTAATGACATGTGACATATGAACAAGAGTCTCAGGAACTCCACTCTGAAGAGTGGGATGATGATCTAGAGAACATGCACTTGCTGAAATATAGTCAAGGCTAAGTAACAAATCAAATCTGGGCCTGGGGGACAGTGCTTCAAGAAGGAGATCCCAGGAGAATTGGGGTTTCCAGGTGAATTTCCAAAATCTAGTGGCAGAATTAAATATATGCATCCATTTCTTCTGCAAACTTGATACTGAGTGTCTAGTATATACAAAGAACTAGGTGAGGCCTTAGGGTAGGAGAGGGTAATGGACATTAGTATGGAAAAAAAAAAAAAAGGTGGCTCCCTTTCCCCCAAGGCCCTTATGAATTAGCTGAATAAGTGGAACAGAAACACGTGAAATGAGAGTCTGCTGGCGTCACATATGAAACAAGCATGGAACTACACTGCAGCAGGATGCCAACTCAGTAGGGTGAAAGACTGGCAGAAATTTGGGGTATTGCCCCAGAATTCTCAGTGTTGGTAGGAAGCGGTGGCCTCCTAGTTTGGGAGGCAGGAGAGCAGACTTGGTGGAGGGGACTCTGGTCAACCTCGTCCTAAAAACAGGGACAGCCATGGAGCATGGGCCAGTGCTCACTCCACCCCAGCTTTCCCAAGAAAGTAAGAGAGACACTGTGAAGATTAAATCCACCGTCAGTTTTAGAGGAGGCAAGCCCTGTTCCGAATTAACAGAGCAATTGACCTGTAGAGCCAGAGGAACACACACAGCCTGGCAACTTTCAAAGCAGGCAATTTATCCAATTAAACATTTTATGCTACCGTTAGCCACATAGAGTTAGTGTATTAGTAACCCCAAAGGTCTCTAATTCCTAAGGCTTTTAGGATTTTCATCCTTCTGCCCAGGTACATCTGCATGTGCAATTATCTCATCCAAAGCACACTATATGATATAATTATATGGAAGTTTATTTAGCTCTATTTCTGTCCCATGATCCACATACTACTCACAGTTAATATAAGGTACTTAGAAATGGTGTTCCAGCTTTTTTTTTTTTTGCAGTTTTATTCCTTTATTTGATAATCAGCAGTTAGTTCTCATCCCCATTAACAGTCTGTAGATTTTTGAAAGTCGTGACAAGTACATAGGTAACCAACATATAGAGCTTGTTTGGTGAATCCTCATCCCCCTTCTGTTTTCTGGACCACCGCACTTGGATATAGTACGGAACATTCCTTATTCCTTTGGCCCAGACAGCTTTGTGATGCCTGGGGTCAATGTGCACATCTGGAGTTTCCATCTCCTTCATGACAAATTTCTGGATCTCTTTGAGTGTCCGAGGGGCATGCTTCTCCAGAAACCCACTCCATGGACGTGCTTGTGAATGTCACTGGTGTATTCTCTGGTCACTACCTTGTTGATGACAGAACGGCCCTTCTTCTTGCCGCCCCTCTTTACAGGAGCCATTCTGCCATGCCCTGGTTAGAAAGTGGTATCCCAGCTTTTCATAAAGCCTCCTTCCTTTCTTCTACTCATATACTCTTTAAGAACCTGTTAACGCTCTCTTGTCCATGCATTTTTACTTGACCAACCCAATACACAATGACTGCCCCCAAGATCCTACCCCCAACATAACTCACTTGACACTTGTCTTATATTTTGCCTTGCACCTGATAGAGCACAAATTTGTTGAGAGGAGAGACAAACTCTTCTATTTCTGATCATCACTTGTGGATCTGGCAGAATGCTTGGTACCTAATGGAGCTTCAGTACATGATAGGTAGGTGCTGACCCCCAGAGAGAGCTTGGGCAGCAGTCATGAACTTTAGCAAGGGCACAAGTTTTACAAACTAAGCCCACCTCTTCTGGCAGCCCAGCCCAATCAAATCTGTGGATAAGGAATGGTGTTTAGGTTTGTATCAATTAGAAACTTTTAAGTGGCAGAAAAACTAATTCAGATGGCTTAAACAAAAGACAAAATGAATCCATGCAGATAATCACAAAACCCAAGGACAGTATTTGGATTCAGAACTTAAACTGTATCATCAAACAAGATTTTCCCAATCTCTTGACTTTATCTTCTCTTATTTTGGCTTTGCCTCTACACTCTTCCTGCTAACATGATGGCAATAGTGAGAGCTAATGATGCCTCAGCCAGTGGAAGACAGTATCACCATGTAACCCAACTGTCTCGTGGAATGTCATCGGCTCTGATTTGCTTACATGTCAATCTGTAGACAATCACAAGAGCCACGGGAATGCAGTGAGTTTATGGCTTAAACCTAGATCATATGCTGTACTCCTACAGCCCAGGAATCTACCTTTGTAACAAGGTATCCATGCTTTGCTAATATACATTACAGTTTGGGAATTGTTGGCCTAGAGTTTGGCCAGATGAGTAGGTGCCCAAAGAGTGGAGAAGATCTTTGGAAGAGGGAAGTACAGATACCTTATTGGCTCAGACATCTATATAGAAGTGGAGTTGCTTAAGATGGTGATAGGGTTTGGGGCAGAGTGGGCAATGGAAGACTGTTAGCTGGAGGGCCTTCTATCAAAGAATAACTTTCATTTAGCAAGACTAAAGATGTTTTGAGACTTTGGTCCACCACTTGGATCTATCTGACTCAAAGTCATGGATTTTTGAAATTGCAGCTTTGGAAAGGCCTTTAAGCATCATGTAATCCAAACCCAATCACAATTGATCCCCAAAACACCCTAGACATCATCTCTTGCCAACTGGTCACCAGCTACTTCATCAACACTTCCCTCAATGGAGTAGTCCTCCTTGCTTGAAACAGCCAAATCATCTTGTCACATCTATTTGGCAAAAGTCTATCTTTTCGTAAATTCCTTCCATCAGCCCTGGTTGTCCCTCTTGGAAAGATATAGAACATTTCTATTTCTTGTTCCAAAAGACAGCCCCTTGTTCATGGTGTGTGAAGACAGCTGTACACCCTCCGGTGCCTCCAGCCGTCAGGATAAACAACCTGGACTCATCTGTCCAGAGTGACATGGAATGTAAACCTACCTCAGGTGACAAGGAATCTAAACCCCTTACTCTCTTGGCCACCCTCCCTCCTAAAGATATTCTTATATCTTGGCCTGTCCCTCCCTCTTAAAGTCCGATGCCCAGAACCCAACATCACTCCAACACTGATCTGAGGAGAGAACAGACTATGGTCTCATTCTAGACACTACGCTTTCATCGCTATGTCTTAGCCTTGCTGTGACTGTTATAGCAGCCGCCTCTCATTGTTTATGCACAGTGGGTTTTCTCCTGACCCCCCCAAATCAGGCTTTCACAGCTAAGCTACATCTCTCCATCATATATCCTGCAGAGTTTGCTGTGAACCCAAGTTTATGACCTTAAGGATACTAAGCAAATTTTGGGCAGGAAGAATAAGCTAAACAACTCTATCACAGCTGCTTATTCATTAATAAATGTAATCTTTTAAATAACACATAAGGATTTAAAAAACAAAATTCAACAAACATCAAGCACTTACCACATACCAGTATTGGGAACAGGAAAATGAATAAGGGGAAAAAATTGCTTGTTTTTGGTGGGACTTACATTTTAGCCAAGGAAATAGAGCTCAACAAGCAACCCTAGCAGTGGGTGCTGTTAGCATGGTAATGGTATGTACAAACTGTCCTCCCCTGGGAAGGGACTATGGGGCCTTACCCGAGAGCTGACGTCGGAGCTGGATTTGGAAAGGCATATCTAATTTCTGCAGTCAGCAAAGGAGAAGCCAGATATTCCAGGCAGCAAGAGCAGCGTGCAAAGGTCTAGAAGGATAAATGTGATGTGTGCTCCTGGAGCTGGGGCTCAGCCGAGGTGGTTGGAATCTATAGGGAGAGAGGTTAGGGAGGTAGGCTGGAAAGTCAGGTTTCAGCTCAATCGTGAGGGCCTGGAGTCTGCGTCTTATCCTGTGGTCTCTGGGAAGAAGGTAAAGATCCTTGAAGAGGAATTGGCAAGTGGATATACTGGAAGCAAGGAGACCAGAGAAGAGATCCCTAGAGTTAACCAAGGAGCGGTATCTAGAATATATACAAATTTCTTGCAAATCAATAAAGATAAAACAGAATAGGAAAATAGGCCATATATGAACAGGTGATTCATAGAATTCAAAACATAAATAGCCATTAAATAAACATAAGAATATCAATCTCCTAAACAATCAAGGAAATTAAAATTAAGACCACAGGGTGCCTGGATGGCTCAGTGGGTTAAAGCCTCTGCCTTCAGCTCAGGTCATGATCTCAGGGTCCTGGGATCAAGGCCCGCATCGGGCTCTCTGCTCAGCGGGAAGCCGGCTTCCTCCTCTCTCTCTGCCTGCCTCTTTGCCTACTTGTGATCTCTCTCTCTGTCAAATAAATAAATAAAATCTTTAAAAAAAATTTAAGACCACAATGCGCCACCATTTCACCACCATTGGATCGGTAAAATTTGAACGTCTGGCCATACCGAACATTCACGAAACACTCACACGTTGCTAGTAAAAGTATCAATTATAGGACTGCTTTGGAAAGCAATTTGTCCACGTCTAATCAAGCTGCGATATACACACCATTGCACCCAGCACCTCACTTCCCAGTGCTGGTCTCAGGGAACCCCCCATGTGTTCAGAGACATATACAGACATGGTCACTACAACATTGCTTGTGACAGTAGAGAGAGAGGGAGAGAGAGAGAGAAGGACAGAGAAACCACCAATATGATGGCTGTCATGGCTGAACTGAATGCCCCCAAAGTTCATGTGTTGAATCCCAGCCCTCCAGGATCTCAGACTGTGACTGTATTTACAAATAGGGTCTTTATTATTAACACATAATAGATTATTTGTTTCAGGGGTACAGGTCTGTGATTCGTCAGTCTTACACAACTCACAGCACATACCCTCCCCAGTGGTATCACCCAGCCACCCCATCTCTCCTACCCCTTTTCCCTCCAGCAACCCTCAATTTGTTTCCTGAGATTAAGAGTCTTTTATGGTTTGTCTCCCTCTCTGGTTTCATCTTGTTTCACTTTTCCCTCCCTTCTCTATGATCCTGTCTTGTTTCTCAAATTCCTCATATCAGAGAGATCATATGATAATTGTCTTTCTCTGACTGACTTATTTCACTTAGCATTATACTCTCAAGTTCCATCCACATCATTGCAAATGGCAAGATTTCATTTTAATGATTGCATAGTATTCCATTGTGTGTATGGGGCGGGGGTGTACCACAGGAGATAGGGTCTATAAAGAGGTGATTAAGTTACAATGAGGCAATTAGGGTAGGCCCTAATCTATATGACTGGTATCCTTCTAGGAAGAGGAAATGAGACACTAGGAGAAGCAGCGGCCATTTACAAGCTCAGGAGAGGGTCCTCAGAAGAAACCAACCCTGCCGACATATTCACTTGCCCCCTCTAGCCTCCAGAACTGCGAGGAAATGAATTTCTGTTGTTTGGGCCCACCCAAACCAATACACTGGACTCCAATAAAGTCTTGAAACTAAAATTAATTCAATTAAAAGAAGAAACTGGATCTACAAGTATCAGCATGGCCAAAGTCTGAGAACATAATATTGAATCAAAACCTAAGTTACACGGGACGCCTGGATGGCTAGATCTGTTAAGCCTCCAACTCTTGGTTTCGGCTCAGGTCATGAGAGGAAGCTCTTCATCGGGCTCCCCACTGGGTGTGGAAGCCTGCTTAAAATTCTCTTTCCCTCCGCCCCTCCTCCTCCCTCTTTAAAATAAATAAATAATTTTAAAAAATAAGTTACAAAAGTTACATTCAGTCGGAGACCAATTCTGTATCTCCATGGCTGGAAATGATAGAGAACCATTTCAGGATAGTGATAACAGAGGGAGGAGGCAGGGAGGGGCTTCAGCTATAAGATCATGTACGCACCCAAGTACAGGATGTTTGGGTTAATGCACGTTACATATATGTGCATGGAATGTGTATAACGTACCCTGGTATGGAATGAGAAGATGGAAGCATTTTTTTAAATGGCAGACACACAGCATGCTTTCCTTTGCACCTTATTGTATCTTAAAACCTTTTTAACAATTTCTTTAAAACAGTGTTTTACAAGGCAACAGTATGAGCCTGGGAGAGAAGTGGTAAAGTCTTGAAAAAGGGCAGCAGCTCGGGAGAAATTCACTGATACCACACGGTAAGGAACTATTTCTTCTCTTCTGTTATATATTCCTTTCCTTCCAGGCAATGGTGTGTGTAGCTCTTTTGTTCAAACGTGGCTCTTTGAGCTGCTTTCTTCCCAGTACAAGTCCCAGGAGCTGCAGCATCACGAGACTCGGAGTCCCAGGAGCTGCAGCATCACTTCATGCACTCCTTTTAAGTTCAGAAAAAGCTTCTCTATGTGTCCTTCTAGTGAAACCCTTTGCCCAGGAGGCCCCACCTTTAAGAAGGATGTCCAGAGCATGGCCTAGGGGTGGGGTTTTTAGAAATCTAGACACAGACACATTTACTTTGCCCAAAATGGCTGAGGAGCTGGCCCAGGGACACACCTGCAGGGCACAGCGGTATTTCCAGTTCCACCGTGGCCTCTAATGATCCCCTTCCCTGGGTGAGTTGCTGACCCCTGAGGCTCAGTTTCTCCTTCAGGGAAGCCAGGGGTTTGGACTCAATGGCATCTTCTTCTCTCCTCTCGTGCTCTGTGGGGTGGGAGCACAGGCCCCGCCACCGAGTCAGGCCAGGCCCTCCCTCAGCAGAACTACCTGGGAAGGTGTGCACAGTCGTGGCATCCTGGTGAGGCAGGTGCGAGACTCACTTCTGAATCTTAGCATATCAATCAGCACCTCCAAGGGAGCATTCCGAGATTCACAGCCAGGAAATCGACCCAGCCTTTATTTATCTAGGCTTGTTTATGGCTCCAAAGGCTGTGCGATTTACTTGCAGACTAAATGCTCCAGCTCAATGTGGGTCTATATTTGGTTCCAACTTGAAAACCCTAACTGCTAAAATCCCACATCAAGCAGACAGTTGGCACATTAGGCCCTGTTTCTGGGGCCAAAGTGGGATATGTCAGAGATAATCAACCAAGCAATCAATCAATACTTGTTGACTCCCTGTCCTGTGCCGTCAGCTAACTTGTGAGTGAGGCAGTCTGTCCGTCACCCCTTCCCGCCTGTCCCCACACCTTCTGGGCCCCCTGCCTCGTCCAGGACCCAGCGTCCTCCATCCCACTCCTTTGCCTGATCCAAACTCTGTCTCCGGGGAGACTCTCCCTCAGCCACGGAGCCCTTGAACTGGCCCTGCTCAAGGGACAGCTTTGTGCGTTCCTGTGGGACATTCGGGCATAAGGGAATAGGCAAGTGGCAAACGTACATTCTCTAATCTGCCCTCTTTCCCCCTCCTCCACCCCATGGCTCTCTGTCCATCCCGGAATGGGAATAATTCTGGCGCCGCCGCTTGCTAGCTCATGATCAGTCTCATGGCAGCTTGCTGAACTCTCTGAGCCCTAGGGTCCTCATCCCTAAACTGGGTCAACAGTGCCTACCTTCCCAGGGAACTTCGCAAGATTGGTGTGTTAACATACCTGAAGCCCCTAGCACACGGAGGCAGCTCAGTAAGAGGGGCGGTTTTTGCAAACTGCAGGCTTACAGGAGGGCAGGAGGCTTCCCAGGACTTCCAGCTCCTACCGCAGGGAACACTGGATGCCCCAGGAATTTCACAGGAAAAAGCCCCGGGTTCCTGATCTCAAGGGCTTTGGCTCTAGGGAGGGAGCTAATGCCACATTAGAGGATATAAACAGTGACCAACACACAGCAGCACTGAGAGTAAGCTGACCCCCAAGGGTCACAGGACTAGAGATTAGGCCCCCACTCTGTGATAGTTAGCCATGGGATGAACTCCCAAATGGCCTCTGAGACCAGGAGGGTCCCATCCCAGCTCTTCACCTAACTGCTGGGATCTCCTGGCCTCTGTTCCCTCATCTATACCATGAGAAAGGGGTGGGGGAGGTTAACTTTCAAGGTCGGTTTCTGGCCTTATGCTCTAAATGGTTTTCATTCTCTCATTTCAAAAGCCTTTCTGCTTTTCTTCTTTCCATGAACCTTTCTTAATGCAACAAACAAAAGACTCCTGCCCATATGGAGTGTACATGGGGAGGGGGAGCCTACAACACAGACAAGCAAAACATACAGGACCCCGGGGGTAGGAGAGTTATGGAGGGAAACAGAGGAGCGGCATGAGGAGAGGCATGCGATTTTAGCTGGGGAAGGCCTCTCTGAGGGGCAACGCCTGAGCAAAGACCGGAACAAGGAGAGGGAAACCAAGAGGGCAGAGATGCAAGGGCCCTGGGGTGCCTTAGAAATGCGGGCAGGTCATCTGTAGTAACAGGCGTCCAGGCAGAGTGTCTGGGCATGGGTGCAGCTGCGAGAGCATGTGGAAGTCCCCTTCCTGTGATTTCTGTGTTCCCAGTGAAATAAGAAGTGAGGTCATTAAACACATTCATACGTTCATTTGACAAAATGTAAGTTGAGTGCTCTGGGCTAGCGCCATGCTAGGCGGTGCCAGACCGAGAGTCCCGGGAACACACATCCATCCCTACGGCCCAGGGTTATCCTTGAGACAAAGATCTGGGAGGTGGATGTGGGAAATTTCGCAGGAAGGGAAGGAGCCAGTCCAGGGCCTGATCATGAGCAGGTTACCACCATGAGCACCTGGGGCGCAATCACACAGGGGGACCCTGGAAGACTGTGGAGAACAGACCTCAGAGTTGTCCCAATGGAAGAAGTTGGGGATCTCCACTCTGGTTCATCGCTGGTACAGCTGCTCCTCAGGCCTTTCCAGCTGCTCCAGTGAAGAGAAGAAGGCCTCCAGCTTGCAGTAAGAAAACGTCAGAATGTACAAGAACAGTGTCAAGAAAATACGAGCAGGCCCCAGCAATATTATACCACTCTTGGAAGCATCTTGGTTTTGATGAAAGATCGTATGTCACTCTAAGTACAAGACACAGTCCTTCCTTTCAAGGAATGAATTTATTGGGAGAGGCTAAGAAGAGTCTCAAACCTGAAAGAAAAAAGAAATGCTAAGAGAAGAAACAGGAGGCATAGGCTAACTGCCAAGTGAGTCTGGTGTTCAAGGGCTCAGCGGAGGAAGCCCTCTCGCCGGCTGGGATGGGAGTTTCCCAGAGGATGGGTGCCTAACTGGGCGGCATCAGGGTACGTAGAATGAAGGGCAAGGGTGAAGACCTGCTTTATGGGGATAGGTTTATCCTGCCTTTGTGGCCACAATCGACACAAAGACAGGTGGCTGCTGCTGACGTGGGGACCCCGAGGCATGGCAAAGGAAGACTGATGCTCGTCGAGAGCCCTCTCTAGCCACCTGCATCCTACAGGTGCAAGACTGTCTTGATTTTCAGCCAAGGCTGCTATTTGGGAAGCAGTCATGGTTCAGAGGGTGTGCTTCAGGGAAGCATAAAACAAAGAAGGAGGTTCTCACAGGCTGTTATAAAGCACTCTCAAAAATATATCTCTGATTTCCAGCCTTCCTGCACAGGGCACCTGCTGAAGACACAGCCATGATTCATGACAACAAATGACCCCCACATCTTCCTTCCTGCAATACCACCTAAGTTTAGAAAGTTTGGCCTGTGGTTCATCCATCCCTGGAGAGGGGGACTGAGCACTTGGATTGTGCCTTCTGATGAGGATAAATTAATTAGTGCAAAAGCACATAGTTACAGACATACCACCTGGGTTTGAGGGTTCTAATGAGGACAATGATTAGAGGATGCTGAATCAGGTCAGCATGGCCCCAGGGCCCTACTCTCTGCCTGGAGGCCAGGCCCTCACATGCTGCTAGCTTTAACCCCCTCCATTCTCAAGCCGTTCTCGAGCCCCCTTGTTCTGCCAGCTCCACACTGAGTTACCACTCTGGTCCAGGTGCCAAGGTCAGCCTGAGTTCCAGACCTCTCCCCAGAATTCACAGAGGAACCAGAAACCTCTATCTCTGCTCCAAACTCATCTTCCTATCCCTTGGCTGACAAGTTGATTGTCCTCAAACGCGATGTATCCATTTGGGCACTCCCCCACCCCCCAGGGCTCAAGAGCTTCTAATACCTCCTTAGGACTCACCGAATAGAACCCATATTTGAATGAGGGTCCTCCGTCTGCCCCCTCCTGCCTTCTGCCTCCCCTTGTCTCAGCTCCCCGCTTCCTGACAAGGCTGATCCCCATCAGCCAAACCCCCCAACCCGCTCTCCCTGCAGGCCTCAGTGCTGCCCACCCACGGATCACCACTCTCCCATCTTCTCCACCTCTCGCACATCCTCTCCCTGGCAAATCCATCCCTGTGGCTTGAACCAGAGGTGGCAATTCTGACCTTTCTGAAAGACCACATTCTTGCCGAGTGATGAGTGGTCCCTGCCATCTTCAGGTCAGGCCTCACATTCCTGATGACGCAATGAACAAACAGAAATGCCCCTCTGGGTCAGCCCCTCCCTTTTCAGGGAACCCCCCCCCCCGAAAGGGCAGGTGTAACAGTTAGGATTTGACCTCTGGACCCAACAGGCCCCTTACATGCTAATTTACAATTTTGCTGAGGCTCATTTAAAAATCTTGAGTGGGGGCTGGTGTTTAGGAATCATCTGTGGGCTCACAGAGAGGAGCCGGAGTGCCATCATTCAATAGTTTTAACTCAAATGCACCTATATCGTGTTCCTACTATGTGGCAGGCACAGGGGAGCATGCAATGGATAGCCCCTCACTGAGCATCCCTGTTCTGGACAAAGGAACTAGCCCTGGTTCATCGATTCTTTCATGTGGAATGAGTAATTGGAGGTCTTGGAGTCACCATATCCAGTTTATCCACCCAAGACCCCCCCACACACACACACACAACCAAATCACTGCACATCCAAGGGTTAGCACAGGACCCCAGCTCCCCAACGCCAGACCTACCTCTGACCCTACCCACCAGAGCAGTGGGGAGTGTTTTGCTAGGTTTTGCTGACCTAGCTCCTTTATTCTCCTGGAAAGACCCTCATGGGGTCCTGAGGCTCGGGGGTTTCTGCCTCCCTCTGGCCCTGATGCATGATGGGGATACTCTAGGTGCCAAATGGGTCCCAGCTGAAGGAGAGTCCATTGATGCAGCCCCTGGAGAGAGCCTGCCTGAGACTCCAGGGAAAACAGGCATCAGCCCTCCCCTGGGGTCCCGCTGGGGGAGCCACACACCAGGGCCATTACTTCCAACTCGCCCCACAACCCCCGCTTAGTAGGAGAACTTAAAACATCATTACATAACTTGGAAAAATAAAATCAATGTTGATTAATACAAGTGGTTTCCCAAAGCTGTACTGATGTGTGCTCAATTTCAAATCCATTTCCCTTGTTTAATAGACTGAGAAGTTTTGAAGGATGACTCTCAGTCAGGGTGCTTTGTCACGGGCCCTGGAATGATGTGTGGGAGCGAGCCATGAAGACATCTGGGGGACGAATGTGCCCGAGGGAGTGTGTGCAAAGACGCCAAGGAGAGAGTGGGCCCACGGTGTTTCGGGATCTGCAAGAAGGCAAGTGTGGCTGCAGCGGGAAGAACAAGGAGAGCGTAGGTGGAGATGTGATCAGAGGACGTGAGGGCCACACCTTGGAGCTCAGCTGCTTCAAGGGCAGCCTCAGCACCACCTGGGAGCTGCTTAACAGGTAGAATCTCGGGCCTCCCCCACACCCCAACCTACTAAGTCAGAGTCTACCTCGACTGAGATCCCTAGGGGTCCCTGTGCACAATCATGTTTGAGAAGAAGGTTATGGGACAGGGCGCTCAAAGCCAGCTGTATATGATGATCACCTGGATGGGGCTTTAAAAAATGCTGCTGCCCTTTCCAGACTAATCCAGGTGTCCCGGAGATAGGTCCATGGAAATATATCTACTTTAAAAACTTCTCTGATTATTCCAATGTGCGATCAGGGTCAGACCCCTAGATCACACACATCCACGTTTTCCAGAGTCGCCAAGCCACCTTACTGGAGATGAGTGAGCCGCAGCAAGAGCACAGACACTGCTGTGATAAAGTGACCCTATTGGATGCCATGTCTCCTGGTCCAGAATGCCGGCTTCTCGAAGGCAGGGCTGTCTCCTTCACTGTGCTTTTCCCAGGGTCCGTGGGGTGTTGGCATGCAGAATCTGCCTGGTGTGCAGCTGCTGGAGGAAGGAACGAATGAAGACGAGAGTGAGGGACCATAGAAACCACACCTGTCGCACGGGATTCCCAGCTGGGGCTCTGGCAAGTCCAGTCTTATTGGAGAGGTGCTCCTCAGGTGCTTCTCCTCCCTCAGAAAATGGTTTCACCAGCCACTCACAATTTTGACTCCATTTTCTCCCCTTGCTGATTAGGATAACAGGATCCTAGAATATTGGAGCCTAAGGTATATCAGAGGTCACCCCGCAAGGCACACAGTTCTTATGCAGATTAAGAAATTGCAGGGAGGTTACTGCCAATGTTCTCTTCCAGGATTTTGATGGATTCCTGCCTCACGTTGAGGTCTTTCATCCATTTCGAGTTTGCCTTTGTGTGTGGTGTAAGCGAATGGTCTAGTTTCATTCTTCTATATGTAGCTGTCCAATTTTCCCAGCACCATTTATTGAAGAGACTGTCCTTTTTCCACTGGATATTTTTTCCTGCT
>PITA01014491.1:0-53394 GCA_004023965.1 Spilogale gracilis | reverse complement strand
GGGCTGGTATCCAAGATCTATAAAGAACTACTCAAACTCAACACCCAAAAAGAAGATGAACACATCAAAAAATGGGCAAGAGACATGAAGAGGCACTTCTCCGTAGAAGATATACAAACGGCTAACAGACACATGAAAAAATGTTCAGCGTCACTAGCTATCAGGGAAATTCAAATCAAAACCACACTGAGATACCACCGTACACCAGTCAGAATGGCCAAAATTAACAAGACAGGAAACAACAAGTGTTGGAGAGGCTGTGGAGAAAGGGGAATTCTCTTACACTGTTGGTGGGAATGTAAACTGGTGCAGCCGCTTTGGAAAACAGTGTGGAGATTCCTTAAAAAATTAAAGAGAGAGCTACCCTATGACCCTGCAATTGCACTACTGGGCATTTACCCCAAAGATACGGATGTAGTGAAAAGAAGGGCCATATGTACCCCAATGTTCATCGCAGCAATGGCCACAATCGCCAAACTGTGGAAAGAGCCAAGGTGCCCATCAACAGATGAATGGATAAAGAAGATGTGGTACATATATACAATGGAAATCTATGCCTCCATCAGAAAGGATGAATATCCAACTTTTGTAGCAACATGGACTGGACTGGAAGAGATTATGCTGAGTGAAATAAGCCAAGAAGAGAAAGTCAAGTATCACATGGTTTCACTTACTTGCGGTGCATGAGGGATAAACTGGAGGACAGTGGGAGAAGGAAAGTAAATGGGAACTAGGGTAATCTAGGGAGGAAACGAAACAACAGAGACTTTGGACATAGAAACAAACTGAGGGACTGGAGGGAGGGGGGTGGAGGGATGGGAGAGCCTGGTGGTGGGTACTGGGGACACCTAAAGCGTGGAGCACTGGGTGTGGGGAATGGGGAATGAATCTTGGAACACTAGAAAAAAAAATTTTAGTAAGAATAAAAAAAAAAAGATTTATGCCCTTCCACATATAAAATATATTCTCCCACATCCAACACCCCCAAAGTTTTATCCAAATTATGACATCAGACTCAAGAATCAAGATTTGCATGATTGATTCAGGTGCAGTTCCTCTTTCTCTGGAGACCTATGAATCATGAAGACAAGTTTTCTTTTTCACATACTCCCCACACAATAGAGGAACAACATATCTACCTAAATACTCCCTTTTAAGCAAGAAGAATACAAAACATACAGCAATCACTGGGCAATAGAAATCCTGAAATCCCACTCGGCAAATGTCAGTTTCCTTTATCTTGAAGATTGAGTGTCCCTTGAGTAGGCTTTGTTCTAACCCTGGGAGAACCTTCTTTGTTCATTGCTTTTCATGGCTCTCAATTTGACCATTGAAAAAAATATCCTCTTTTATGTTTTCCTTGGCATATTTGAGGAGGACATTGGAGGACGTGTTCTTTGGAGCAGCTGAACATCTTGCCTGTAGAATGTTGGAGGCTCATTTCTGACAATCTTAGTCTCTTTCAGTCCAGAGACCATTGATATGACTTTGTTAATACAAATCTCAAACATCTTGTGGGTTTTCTATATATTTGATTCCAGTCAACTCCATGTGCCAAAACCATACTCACACTCCTTTTCAAGATAGGTCCTTCTCTCTCTGCATTTAACCAGTAGGACTTTGGGCATAACAAACTGATGTGAAATCATGCTTTTACACTTTTTTAGAAGACCTTATGTCTTAATGAATACATCAGGCAAAATATCTGTAATAAAGGACCAGAGGTTTTTTTCCCATAATTCCACAATTACAGATGGATCCTTTTGTAAAACACAATAAAAATATCACAGCAATGTCAGAATTTCTATAAAATTCTCTAATAGTACATCTTCTTAGCTTGATTTAGCCACTGCCTACCTCTATAACCTTACTTTTTCTATTTCTTTCCACCTCATAGCTCTGCTCCAGCAATAGTGGCCTTCTCTTCTGCTCTTTAAACACACCAAGTCATTCTACCTCAAAGATTCTGCACTAACTGTCCCCTAAAATGGGACATTTTTCCTTCCAATCTTTGCCCATCCAGTTCCTTCTTGCAGTTCAAGTCTTATCTGAAATATCTCCTCAAAGAGACCCTTTCCAATTCCAACTAAGGTAACCCCCAGTAACTCTCTACCATATCATTCTGCTATATTTTATTTATAATACTTATCACTAGCATATATTCCTATATATTTGCTTGTAGCATTTGTTATGTCTCTCTTCCTCATTGTCTCCTCCCACTAGGATCAGTGAAAGACAAATAATGTGCATCTTATCTACTACTGTATCCTAGAAGTTATTATCAGTGACCAAAATTCTCTTGATTAAATCAATGAATGGTGAACAGTGGGCAATTTAAAATGTGAAGAGTCTGAACTAGATAGAAACAGATATAAATATGGATGAATGTATGGATAGATGATAGATAGACACATAGACACATATAAAGTTCATCAGCATATATAGGTGCTAACTGAAGTAAACAGTGAGAGCTTTTAAGAGAAGAGACTAAATTGAGAATAAATGTCAGGATAAAACTCCAGAAAATATCAACATTTATTTCCAGGGGCAGGGAGAAGGAAAGGAACCAATGAAGGAATCTGGGGGGAAAAATATCAGAATGGTAAAAAAGAAAAAAAAATGAATGGTTGTGCTCCAGAAACCAATGAGAGTTTTAAAATAAAAAAGTCAAACACTGTGGAAAAACTAAGCTAGAGAATGAGCAGAAACCATCAGATCTGGCAATTAGATATTGAAAAACTAGTGGGTTTTGGAGCAGAAATTTTAGCTTGGTCCAGGGAAGGAATGGAGATAAGAAAATGGGAAGAAAAGGTACTCTTTTCCAAAAGAGTAGTACCTACTCTAATCCAAATATTAGGCTGTTGGATTAGGCTGTGAGATATAGATAGGCACTGGTCCAGCTAGAAAACCATCCAAGTGTTTGAGAGTCTGAGTAGTAGTCTGGATGCTTAGGAAAGATGGGTCTTTGGCAAATGAAAAGAAGGAAAAAAATCTAAGAATTAGCTAAAGTAAGAATTAGCTAAAGCAGGGTTTCTCGTGATTGAAGGGAAGAAAACATCAAAAATGGGCTTTTAGTTGTTTTTAGTTCTTTGTCCTACATGATTTCAAGTTCTCAATTTTCTCCTACAATCACGCAGGGCTTACCCCGCTCATGACCTCAGGACAGCAGACAGTCCAGTGAGCTCCTGCACAAGTCACTGACAAACACAAAGTAGCTTAGTTAACCACTCACTTTGACTCTCTCTTGGGCCACTGTAAGGGTCAGAAGAGATCATGTGTATGAAAGTACATTGCCAGCTACACAACAAATACAAAGAGAAGGTATTATTTCGGCTCTGCTTGGTTCAATGATTAGTCTGGAGAATTAGAAGCATGGGTCCCTAACCATCTTTTAAGTAAAGAGTCACTTGGCTTCCAGAGGTCTGGCATATAAAGAAGGCAGGAAGAACATAGTATTTCTTGTTGTCAGTGCCCTAAAAATAAGTTGGTTTCTGGTGAAGAGCACAAGCGATACCTGCCAGGCCTGTCTCTACCATTACCTCTCTTGAGATTTGGCGACAGAGTTGTTTTGTTGGCCCCGGGTCATAGTGAGGCAATCAAAAAAAAGTCCAGAGAAAATTCTTCTATCAGTTGATCTCCTCAGTTTTTCTGAGCACCAGTTGTAGGTAAGGCCCTGCGTGATCTAGGCAACTTTTTGTGGCTGAAAGAATGAGAAATTTGGTCAGGTCAAACAGATGTGAGTTCAAATTATCTACACCATTGATCAGCTATAGGATCTTCAATAAATCACTTCTCCTCTCGATTTCTCCATTTCTCCAGCTATAAAGCGGGGATAATAATACCTGTCAAGAAGTACTGTTGTCAGAATTAAATGAGGTAATGCATACAAGCCCCCAAAACAGCACTAGCTCAGAGCAGGTGATCAGTGAACTCATTCTTTCAGTAGGCAGTGTGGGAGAGAAGAACAGGAAACAGTATGATAAAGTCTATGTACATAACTGGAAGAGGATGTGATGGGGCTCGAACAAAAATAAAGATCAAGCACTATGGAAGTTCACAGAAAGATAAGATTACCCCCATACCTTACCCCCATACCTATGCTTGTGAAAAAAACAATATTCAAGACAGGCATTGAAAGGTGATCAAGCCCTTGAAAGATGAAAATAGCTTTCTCATGAAGGGAATTCAAACTTATACACCAATGGGTCCTCAAGACCATCATGATAGAGAACAGACATGTGGAAGTAATAGAATGCCAAAAACACTAAAACAACTAGGAAAGTGAAAGGCGGTACAGGTCCTTTCATGGTATCTCTGGAAGAATGGACCCAGACACTGTGGCAAAATTACTACAAAATAAATGCAATTTCACCCTTACGTTCAATAGTTTCTTTTCTGCATGTATGAGTGGAAGTAGAAATACTATTTGGAAAAGTATAAAATCATTATACTTGATTCTTTGAACCGAAGTCAAAATGAGAGCTACCATTAATGTTAGCACGATTTTCAAATTCTACGTGGAATTGGATGCATCGTGCTCCAGTGGAATTCTGAAATGAGGTCAACTTCTGGCAAGTCACACGACTAACTCTATTAAGCCACTGTTCTGTGATCAGCTCCATATGCGTTACCCTTCTGCTGGGTAATTTTGTGCTCAGTCTAAAGATGTTATGAAAAATAGCAAAATTTTGGTTGTCAAAGGTCAGAAAGGATTTTTAAAAATCAAGATACAAATGCATAATTGGTTTAAAACCTGAAAACAAAATATCACCTAAGAGTTTATCATAAAATTATTTTTGTCCTCCCAAAGAAAATCACCTAGGAAGAAGAAATCTATCATTGCAATGCATGAAGTTTGATTGTATCTTTTTTTTTAATATTTTATTTATTTATTTGACAGAGAGAGATCACAAGTAGGCAGAGAGTCAGGCAGAGAGAGAGAGGAAGAAGCAGGCTCCACGCTGAGCAGAGAGCCTGACACAGACCTCGATCCCAGGACTCTGAGATCATGACCTGAGCTGAAGGCAGAGGTTTTAACCCACTGAGCCACTCAGGTACCCTTGATTGTATCTTGAATCAGAACAAAATTAGAAACTGGAGCTAAATGGAAAAAATTCAAATATGGAATAGTTGTTTTATGGAATTACTGTTCATTTCTTACATATGATAATGGTTTTCAAGTTATTCAGGAGAATTTCCTTTATTCTGACAAAATTCAAATATTCTGATATCTGCAACTAACTTAACTTTAAAAGGCACAGAAAAAAATTATATATATATACACACAGATATTTATATTGTGTATATATATGTATAAAGATACATGTGTAAATATATATGTATATGATATAGATGTATAAAGACATACACACACACAGAGACAAAGACAGGGAGACAGAGTACCCAAATGTGGCAAAATGTTAACAAATATTAAATTTAGATGAATACAAATATTCATTCTACTATTCTTTCAACTATTCCTTATATTTGAAAATTTTCAAACTAAAAAGTTGGGAAAATAACAATATTCTATTCTTTATTATATCTAATTTTAACTCAAATGGAATGGTAAGGATTACAAGAAATCTGATCAAATGACAAATAAAAGAAGTTCATAGAACATTTCATTGTATGCTTTCTAGGAAAGTACTCGATATGCCTGGTGAGAAAACTCTGAAGTTGAGGGACACCTGGGTGGCTCAGTTGATTGGGTGACTGTCTCTTGATTTCAGCTCAGGTCATAATCTCAGGGTTGTGGGATCAAGTCCCATGTTATGCTTTATGTTCAGTGGGGAGTCTGCTTGAGATTCTCTCTCCTTCTGCCTCTCCCCCATCCACTCATGTATGCCCTCTCTCTCTCTAAAAATAAATAAATTTTTTTTAAAAATCTGAAGTTGAAAACTTTGTGCCCTTTGTCTTCCCTGTACCACACTTATATTATACTACTCTGCACACATTCATTGATGGAGTTTGAAAATGAATCCCAAGTTCAAAGTAACCATCTATCTCTGTGTCATGTGAACAACTTTTTGTATTGATATTTTAGTTTTAGTTTTACTATGAAATCATTATATACTAAAGGTAACTACTGATTCAACAGAGATAAACCTTTCTAGAGAAACCAATATTATCCACATATAGACATTCTTCAGTAAAGAGCCTAAAAATCTTAGATCAAATTGTGAAACAAAGAGGTTTATATAACAAATGTGCAAGAGAGAGGAGAAACATAAAGCACAATGTTCCACATTGTACGCCTTTGTTATGCCACAATGCAATTGCAGCTGTATAGCAGGACAAGAGACAATACATAGATAAAGATACATTAGTGCATGTAAATATTCCTCAAGGTATGTATTGCTCTTCCGCACAGTAAATAATGCTTCTAGTAAATGGTACATACAGATATAGTTGCTTTGTATATAAGTTTTACCCAAAATACAGTGTTTCAAGCTCTTCCAGTTTATCTAAAAATGAAGGAATCAAGTTTCTGAATTCTTTTTTACTATAGAAAGTTTCTGAATTCCTTTTTATGATAGAAAATGAATTTCAATTAAGGAATTAGACATACATTAGAATAAAACAATCTTTTGGGGCAAGGACATAAAGGTCAGAAGAGTAATACTTTATGACAGTATTCCAAAATTCTCTACATTCACTGTGAAATGCATAAACATAAAAATTATACAGTAGTCTCACATAAATTACCAAACTATATGCAATGAATTTGAATTTTGTTTAAAATACCTAAATTTACAGTGAGTGAGCAACTGTATCATGCTGTTTATGGTATAAATTCTTAAAAATAAGATGATGTGATTCTCTATAAATTAATGTTCACATCCTTTTTATTAAATTATCAAAGATAACTCTCACAGAGCAGAACAGGGGAGTACACAAAAATTTTATGCCATTTCTATAATTTTGTTCAGAAAAATAACTCAGTCTCAATAGAACTCTTCATGGAACTCCTTGGAAATGGAAATCATAACTACCAGCCTGATTGCCTGCTGTTTGCATATGTAAACACACATCACATTCTCTCCCTCAGCATCTCCTTTGTCTAAAAATGTCAGTGTCTTGAGAGTGCATACTTAACATTTCAATAATATTTTATTTAGTCAGAAAAATCAAACTGATAAGAAGTGTCTCAAAATAAAATGATCTGCACCAGGAAATTGTGATTCCCTTTCATGAGCAGTGTTCAAGCAAAGACCAGATAACCTCTTAATTATAGGGTTGTGGGAGGATGTAAGCATGGGGTGGGGGGGGGTGGATCAGATCCCTTAAAACTCTGTAAATCTGTTGTCTTGTGATTTTTATAGACTTTGAGATATAAAGAGGTGTAATTTTTGTGGTTTGGAAAGCCTAGGTATTTTTCATTTTTAGAAGATATAAAAGTTACCTCAATTTTCTAACTTGTTTTCTTTTCTAGAAGGCAGATAAATTTTCAAATGGTCTTCTCTTGTAAACCCTTGATATTCATTGCACCCATGTGGGGAAAAATAAACATGATAGTTTATTTCACAATGATAGCATATTATGATGGTGTTAGAAATCCATTTAACACACTGCGAGAGCAGACCTCTGACCTGCAGATACCAACCGACTTGGTTTTACAAAAGAGTGAGATAAATGATCTGCTATCACAGAGAAGTAAGTGAAGCTTACTCCCTCTACTGATTTTGGAAAGTGACAATCACTAAAGTAATGGACCTTGAACAGGAGAGCTGGAATTAATGCACTGTTTCCTTACAAACACTTAAAATCAATTTGCAATATGCCATATTAGTAGTTACTTGCAAAATTGCTTTGTTTGACTATCCAGCATCAACGTTTCCAAAATTCCACAAATACCTCTCACAGTTGCCAAATTCAAGGCTTTATTTACAAAGAAAATAAGTGCTAATGGAGAGTAAAAATAAAGGTTATTTGCGCCTTTATTAGAAGGCACTAGAAGAAAAACATTCTAGCTGACCTTTGAATGTAGGCAAATTCTCTCGCAATTTTCTCTCCATGTCCCTGATGATTGGGGAATTTTTTTTTAAGATTTTATTTATTTATTTGACAGAGAGAAACACAGACAGAGAGGGAACACAAGCAGGGGGAGTGAGAGAGGGAGAAGCAGGCCTCCCGCCAAGCAGGGAGCCCCATGTGGGGCTCGATCCCTGGTCTCCGGGATCATGACCTGAGCCGAAGGCAGTCGCTTAACCAACTGAGCCGCCCAGCTGCCCCGGGAATTTTGTTTTTTAACATTTTCTTTTGTAACTGTTATCAGTTTTCTCTCTATCATATCTTCCTCTCAGTTTTTTTTTTTCTAGGATCATCTCACACACCAAAGTCAAAACTGCTAAATTAATTCTAATCTGCCATTTTGTATATCTGATATTTCCACGGAAAACTCAAAACTACCTGAAATTTTAAGAAACTGTCAGAAATCTACTTAGTTTGGGTTTCTATGGACATAGGTTGTTTCATTTTCCACTCATCACTTATCAATATTTTTATCTCAAAGACAATTTTCATGAAAATTGTTATTATATCTCATATTTTTATTTCAAAATAATAATGCTATAGAATGTCAATGACCTATATATCTTTATACATAAGTTGTTATAAATGTAAACATACATTTGTATTTTAACTTCATGAAATGTTCACTGCACTTATTTCTATGGAAAAAAAAGAAATGTTTATTTCCTATCTCTTTCATACTCATATTTCTCTGTTAATAATTTTTTTTTAAGATTTTATTTATTTGACAGAAACACAGCTAGAGAGGGAATACCAGCAGGGGGAGTGAGAGAGGGAGAAGCAAGCTTCCCTCTGAGCAGGGAGACGGATGTGGGACTCGATCCGAAGGCAATCGTTAACCAACTGAGCCACCCAGGTGCCACCTCTGTGTTAATAATTCTTAAACATAGATGTGGTACCATCTAAAAGCTATATATTGGGGTGCCTTGATGGTTCAGTCAGTTAAGTGTCTGCCTTCGGCTCTGGTCATGATCCCAGGGTCCTGGGATCCAGTCCCTGATTGGGCTCTCTGCTCAGCGAGGAGCCTGCTTCTCCCTCTCCTACTGCCTGCCCCTCTGCCTGCTTGTGTATTCCTGCATGCGTGCTCTCTGCTGCTCTCCCCCCCCCCGTCAAATAAATAAATACAATATTTTAAAATATAAATAAATAAATAAATGCTATATATTTAGATAATCTTAGATATATTTTATTGCACACTAAACAAACCTAAAATCATTTTACTGTCTTTTTTAATTTTAGGTGTAAAACCAAGAGGGTGATGATAAAATGTTAACATTCATCTTTGGGACCAACATATGCATGAATACAATATATTAAGACATTGATCTTATGTTATTTGAAAATGATTCCATTGTCTACTAATACTATAATAGAAAATTTTTTTTCTTCTAGAAGGTTGTCAAAAAACTCAGTGACTGTTATTCAAGTCCAGAGCTTACTAATGAAAAGTGGAAAATTTAGTCACATTCAGATACCATTATGTGAAAATGTGGATACCCCTTATACCCATTCTCAACTCAAAAATCTATATCCTGGTTTATAAGGCAGAAGATTCAGAATTTTTTATTTCCTTCCTTGGATATTTAAACATCAATCATATGCAAACATAACTTGATAATTTTAGAAAATAATAAAATTTTTAAATAATTTTATATTTAAGAAACATATTATTCAAGTTACCAATAAGAATAAGGTCATAAATCATATTAAATGTTAAAAAATAACATTTGTTATTTTTATCTATATTTCTCAAATATCCCATAAGAAATCATTTTTTATTATATTTTTAATATATTATTTAAGGACTGAATACATGAAACTCAAAAGTAAGATCATCACTACAAAAAAAGTTCTATAAGATTATGAGATTCTTCGAAATCCTGAAAATTAAGTTTTTATTTCAAAAATCATTATGTATGTTAGGTTCATATAGTTTGTAGTTTTTTTAAATAACAGAATTATGAATTGTAGGTTTTAAGCAACATTAAATTTGTTAGCATAAATACATATAGCTTTATGTATTTGTATTAAAAATTTTCACCATATAAAAAATACAAAATTATATTAATCTTTTTAAAACAAATCATATTTAGAACTTAAGTAATCAAAGTTCTGTTATCATTACAGAGATGTTTGAGAAGGTTGCACTTACTGCAATGATTTGCCATTGCACAAAATATTTTGGAACAATTTGGAAAGTTCTCTCCTCTCCTCAATAGTGGCAGATCTCAGTCTTTGAACAAAAGTCTGATTTAGAGAAACTCATACATCTGTGACAACCAAAGTTGTCAAATCGTTACCAATTTTTAAATACTTAAATAAGATAGAATTGATTTTTATGTGCTTTCTAAAAATGTTTTAAGGCATTTCTAGAAATATTTTGAGATATTTGCATCATTGGACTAAGTGTTTGGCTTCCTAAAGAGGTCACCTTGAAAAAAATATTTTTATGGAATTTTTGTTTACAACTTACTTTGCAAATGCTTAACATTTTATTTATGCATTAAGGAAGGAAAAGAATGAGATAAACATCCACTGGGTTTTTCTGTAACTTTTTTTGTTGATTTTTCTAAATATCGAAATGTATTGTTTCACAGTATGAATGAGCTACTTCAAAGATAAGTACCTGAAGTAGGTCAGATTTTCTCAATCTTGATATAATTGACATTTCAGACTGGATAATTGTTGTGGGGCTGTCCTATGGGTCATTATTTAACACCAACCTTGGCCTCCCCCACTAGATGCCAACAATACCCCCTCAGACACGACCATCAGCAATTCCTACAGACATTACCAAATATCTTCTGGAGAAAAAAATCACCTCTTATCGAAAACCCCCGGAACTAAGTGATTAGAAATTCCCTCCAAATCCAAGAATTTATAACTCATTAAACAATACAAAATATACATAAAAATTGCTATACATTCTAAATATTCAACTTAAATACAAAAAAATTAATGTCATAACTTTTCTAGTTGCACACATCTTCAAAAACAACTTGTAATAAGACAATATGGTGAACATGTTTAAAATCTGCTGCCATAGGGCATGACCTAGTAATATACTAAAAATATTAAGGTACATATTAACACACACATACATACATATAGAGAAATAACTATAAAAAATATTTATAAAAATCCATGCATACTTTTAACAACAATGCCTTTAAACAACATGACCATTTAATTTCTATCTAACAGTCTCTAGAATAGTCTACATTCTGTTATAATAAATACGTAAATTTTAAAATGACCTTTTATAAGGGAAAGCTAGATAAAATAGATGTGGCCTCCATTTATAAAGAACCCGTGACTTCTAACTCAATAAATAATGTCTTATGTTACTTACTTTCTCTGTAACACCCAAATTTCTGAAGAAGTTCTGTCCTTTTTTTAACCTACCATCACAGTTACTGTTAGGAACTAGATTTCAAACAAGTAAACAATAGATTTCCGAAGATTTAAAATTTCTTTCCAAAAAAAAAAAAAATTCTTTCCAGTTACTAATTTTTTCTAAATATATACTTAACGTTAAAACACTATTAAATACCCAACTGTAATTTTATTTCAGTGAAATAAATTTCTTTCCAGTTACTAATTTTTTCTAAATACACACTTAATATAAAAATCACTTGTCACAAATTAACATTAAAACACTATTAAATACCCAACTGAAATTATATTTCAATGAAATAAGATAGAGTTACAATAAATAATAAGAGCCTAACATTTTCTTCTTCTTCAAATAAACTTACCTCATTCCTGATTTAGCCGATATAATAATAGATTGCCTTGCTGGGCATTTCTACTGAGTGAAAACCACAAGTTTCAGTTAAATCTACCGATTATTGAGAAAACATTACTACTAAAAACCCCTATCACAGATGAATAAAAGATTCCCAGTAGTTAGAATTCCCTATATGCTGGAAAA
Source organism: Spilogale gracilis (assembly GCA_004023965.1). Taxonomy (NCBI): domain Eukaryota; kingdom Metazoa; phylum Chordata; class Mammalia; order Carnivora; family Mephitidae; genus Spilogale; species Spilogale gracilis. Next base: position 41,426 of record PITA01014491.1, on the reverse strand, counting down.
TTTCATAAAGCATAAGTTATTAAGAGTATAATATTATAGATTGTAACTGTCCCTAAATAAACCTGAAGGCTTGTCATACTGTTGAAATGATATTCTGGTAAATTGACAAAATTAATATATAATTTTAAGTCACAATTATTTAACCATAAAGAGGCCTCATGGGTGTGCTGCTTTTCTTTTAATTAAATTTAAAGGTTTCCTCTGTAGTTATTGATGTGTGAACATATTTCCATAGAGAATTATTTAAATGAAAAGCAAAGCATTCAAATACAGTCAAATATAATTGTTTAAAGATACCATATATTCATTCATTAGCAGAGCATCCTAATGTAAAATCAAAAGTAAGGCATGCCATAGGTAATTATTACTGACTTTGCTGTCAGGTACTCAAATCAACTAAATTATTCTGTGGATGCCCAGGATGGAAAGCTCATTGCTAACATTAGGTCATTTTGAGATAGTTATAGTTCCTTTTTATAGTAAATTAATTTCACAATGAGAACATTTGTCATACATTTCATATATTATAATTTACCCCTAAATTTTAAATCATTAACTTTAAAGAGATACATATTACCTTTAAAATACAAATAAGATATTAAAAGAAAAATAGAGAATAAAATATTAAGTTAGATTATTTCCTTTTTTTCCAGTTTCATCACCAATATAGCTCAAGAAAGTCAGTATTGAAGGATAAATTTTTTTTCAACTTAATAATTATATCCTTGGTTGATTTCTCAACATGGAATTAAACTTACAGGTGTAAAATATGTTAGAACAATCCATTAAGAATACTAAAAAAATTTTAGGGATTGACTTCAAATTTGAGCAAGCACTAAACTACCACATACAGAAAGCTTAAGATAAGTACCAGGAATAGAAAATGCCGTGTCTAAAACTGAGATCATATATTTGCAAATACTGTTGCAAATAGTCTTCTCTCATCTCAGAATTAAAACCACACAGTGACCCTGGTATATTAAATTTCTCCCCTAGGTTCTGCCTATATTCAGCATCAAATTATTTAAAATATTAGCTCAGGGAGAAATTGTTTTGGACAGTCACTCCCTCCCTATTGCTACTTAGGTTCCCTATTCACGGCTCCACAAGATTGTCGCCAGTTGCCTTCCTGTCCATCTCCCCATGGACTGTATCCCATACAGCAATGACTGTAGCTTATTTGTTGCTCTATCCCCAGCCACCCCAGTCTTAACATGGGTGTATTGGAGTAAATAAAATAAAGACCTAAAAGCCATGATAGTCAACGGTTCTCACATCAAGTTGCACAAGAGAATTAGCAGCAGACCTTTTAACTTTTTTTTATTTTATTTATTTATTCAAGAGACAGAGTGAGCAAGAGAGAGAGCGTGTGCACAAACCAGGGAAGAGGGAAGCAGACCCTCCACTGAGCAGGGAGCCTGTCACAGGGCTTGATCCCGGACCCTGGGATCATGTTCTGAGCCAAAGGCAGAGGCTTAATTGAAGGAGCCACCCATCTGGCCCTACCAGCTGAGCTTTTAATATACTTGTGCCCACACCAGTTAACTCAGAATCTCTGAGATGGGAGGTTCTGGGATCTGTTTGATTTAAAAATCTTTCCAGATACCAAGGGCTGGGGGTGGGGGGAAAGAAGGTCTGTTTAATGTTTCAGTTCTGCAAAATGAGAAAGTTCTGGATATATAGTTCACAACAGTATATATATATATATTTAACACAACAGTATATATATATATTTAACACCGCTGAACTATGTCCTAAAGAATGGTTAAGATGGTAAAATTTGGGGTACGTCATTTTTACCATAATAAAAAAAATTTTTGAATCTCCCCAGGTGAATCCACTGTACAGCCAGAGTTGAGATCCACTTGTAAGTACATGGAGAATGTTAAAGTTTCTCACATCACCAATTCTATTTATTAAGTGGGAGGGAAAAAGGGGAAAAGAGAGACTTCACAGTCATTTCTTTTTTTTTTTTTTTAATTCACAGTCAGTTCTAACCTGTTTTCCAAACTGTTCCAAAAATTACTAGTCCCTAAAAGAAGGAGTCTAGGACTAAATAAACTTCAGCAAATCCTAATATGTTACCAGAATCAAAATGTTAGAATATTGTAAAACTTAAGAAACTGTGCAGTCAAGACGCATGTTTAGCTTCTTTGTTCCCAGGACTTATTTGACTACATTATTATGAAAGAACGCTTCCCCTGAAAAAGTACTTGAAAATGAAATGCAGCACAGAGCAATGCCCCTCAAACTTTGGATATCCACAGGCCACTTTTGAGTACTAGAATCCTTGACAGCAGGCTTGAAGGAATTAAATGACTCAAAGAGCAGTAAACAAGACACCAATGATTACAGACCGTTCTTAATGCAACATAATATCTGTAGTGTCTAAATATACATTCACATTCATTGCATCATATTATAGGCTGCTGTTTTGTGATGGGGCGACCTACTACTCTTACCTCTCTCTCAGATGCTCGTGAGGCAAAATTCTCCAATGTCACAGTAGCATGCACAGGCCTGACCCTAAATGATGTCTCTTTTCCTTACAGCAAGTTGCCTACCATGCTATATCCTGTTTCAGTTCACTGTTTCTTCCCATGTACATCACAGGACAACATCTTACATGTGCTCACTTGTTAAACAATACATTCTACCTCCTGATCGAAATTTGGTTTGAGGTACATGAATGTGCAGTGAGTCACAGCTTGAGAACCACAGCCAAAGGGGGCTAGAACTGCTTTAGATACAACGATACTCACTCCCATGTCTTGTCTATAATACACATTGGGTGTGGTTTGCAGAAATACAGGCTTTGCATCCATCCCTGCCCGTGCTCAAACTATCACTTTCCTGGGAGTGATTCTGCAGTAATTTTCTTGGTTCTATGTCATATATTTCAGTAAAACAAAAAGCAGTAGTATTCTAAAACCAGGAACAACGTAGGTGTGAAAAGGAACCTATTTTAATGCTTTCCATAGATATTTTATTCCCTTTGGGGAAAAAGGATACATTTTTCAAATTTCAAGGCATAAATTTGAATAAAACTACAGGCGGAATGATACTATTATAAAATCTGTGCACTGCTAAATCCTGTGGTGTATCTGAAAGGCAGGTAACTGGGTCCCTTTAATCCAGGCTGCCACCCATTGTGTTCTTTCTCTCTCAGTGAATTGCATGTCAGAATAGCCACCAAAAAAAAGCCTGATAATCCTGTTTTTCTCTGTTATTTTGAAACGTGCTTGATGGTGCATTCAACTTTACAGTGTGGTTACTTAGCAGGAGTGAAATTATAACATTACAACATAAAAGAGTACTTACTTGCACTCTCATTGAGTGGCATTAGGAAAATCAATCCCAAAATATAATTTGCTTAAAATCTGTAACTTCCCCTGACCCCACTATAAATAATCATGACAATCATAATATAATACTAAATATTGGACATTTATCTTAGGTAATTTAAATGATAAATGATACTGTGAAGCCTGACTGAAAACAAAATTTAGCTATAGCTCTCTTTTTTAATTAATCTTTATTAAATTAACCTTTTAGATTAATAATTGAGTTTTATTGTTTTTTATTGGGTCGACCAGTGAAGTTGGCAGAAAAAGAGAGCTAATTATCTAATGTAACTGTTGGAAAGTTTTTTCACTTATTTGAAACATACCAGCTGAGGTTGGTATAGTTTTTTTTTCTTTGTTTGTTTGTTTTTTAAGATTTTATTTATTTGACAGAGAGAAACACAGGCAGAGAGGGAACACAAAAAGGGGGAGCAAGAGAGGGAGAAGCAGGCTTCCTGCTGAGCAGGGAGCCCGATGTGGGACTCGATCCCGGGTCTCTGGAATCATGACCTGAGCTGAAGGCAGTCGTTTAACCAACTGAGCCACCCAGGCGCCCCTGAGGTTGGTATAGTTTTAATGTCTTAGTAGTATTTATGTTTATAATATTGATACCTTTATTTTATAGGATGTTATGTATATCATAGGTAACCAATTAAAGAACAATTTATTGATTGAGAAAAGAGTCTTAGAAAACACAATCAGAGGTACCTGGTGGCTCAGTCAGTTAAGCACTCAATTCTTGGTTTTGGCTCAGGTCTGGATCTCATGGTCTTGAGACTGAGCCCCTTGTCTAGCTCCCGCTAAGTGGGAAGTCTGTGACCCCTCTCTCTCCCTCTGTCGCTTGCCTGGCTGGTGTTCTCTCTCTCTGTCTCTCTAAAATAAATAAATCTTTAAAAAAAGAAAACAATCTTAGCTCATTTCATTGTTATTAAAGAACTAAAAACAGTCTCTTTACACTATGAGCTTGAGTCTTATTATAAATTATATATAACCTCTCTCATTTAAAAATTACACAATAGGGGTGCCTGGGTGGCTTAATCGTTAAGCGTCTGCCTTCAGCTCAGGTCATGATCCTGGGGTCCTGGGATCAAGCCCTGCATCTGGCTCCCTGTTCAGCAGGAGGCCTGCATCTCCTTCTCCCACTCTCTCTGCTTGTGTTCCCTCTCTCACTGTTTCTCTTTGTGTCAATAAATAAATAAAATCTTTTTAAAAATAAATAAATAAAATAAAAATAAAATTAAAAATACACAATATTAGAAATCCGACTCAATGAAGGTTCAGGGGCTTATGTATCTTAACATGTAGGCAACGCCTACTTGAGGTCTTTGAATACATTGTATCTTAACTATTGAGATCTGGCTGAGGACCTGAGGCTATTATTTTTAACTGTTAAAAATATATATAAAAGTAAACCAAGGATCTGTTCTTTTAAGCAACGGGTTTGCTCTTATTAAGCTATGTTATCTCTGAAAGCAAGTGGAAAGGAGGAGCAGAGAATATTTTATATTCTTCATGATATTTTATACTTCACTCTCCCCCAAAAAACTGGTGAGTAGAAAATTTTAAAAGAATAGTAATTGATTCTTAAACTAAATATTCCCTCAAAACACTAACTGATTTGCACTATAAACGTTACCCTAGTAAACTAGATCTAATTAACTTATGTCAGTGTAAGAACTATGCCTCATCACTACTATATTAAAGGGCATTTTTCACAACTAAAAGCTTTTGTACAATAACCTGAACAAATCTCATAATAATAGCTCCAAAATCCATCCAATAAGAGAAAAATCTTGTTCTTTCTCAAGGTAGCGCACATTTCACTCCAAGAGGGGTCAACAATTCCTGGCTCCAGATACTAAGGCACACTCTGGCTTGCTCCCCAAAAGGCCATGTCATTCTTATACAACTTAATCAGCAGCTACACAGAAGAAGGCAACACTGCACTCTTTCTGATCATTTTAATGAGGACCCCTGGCTATTCAGTCATTGAAATATAATTGACTTGCTCTCCTCTTATTTTCATAATGGACACTCCAACCTAGAACACGTTTATTTGGTTATAAGGAATGTCAGGAAGAATTGGAACTTTTTTGAGTGTCCCCATTAAAACTGAAAGCATGCCACCCTGTCTTTTACATGAGCTGCAATCATGTTGTGTTGGTCTCATTATGCAATACAAGATGCAAATGTTCCAGTCACCCTTCTCACCAAACTGCAAGACCAAGAAAACAAGCACACCAAGAATGTCTTGTTTTATCTGTACCTACTTCTTACACTTCATTATTATTTATCCAATGTTTTAGAAAACAGGCAATAGGAATAATACATAATAAATGTTATTTCTGTTACAGATTTTTAGCAATATTGCAAGGTAGAACTGATGATTTTCTTCTTAACAATTAATCTATTTTATAAAATGTCAATTATTCCTCCAAGAAAGTGCATAGTTAGTTTAAGGATTCAGTAAATGACATTTGCAAAATAACATTTTGGCTGAGAGGTTTGAGTTTGCAAACTGATGTGCAAAATTAATTACTCTAATCTTTGAAACAATGTGAGCCCAGCAAATTATTATCTTATATTTTGAAGATTTAAAGCTTGCATTAACTAAAACTTGAACAATCAAAAACAATCTGATAACATGGAACTTTAATTACAATATAAATTTAAAAGTCTACCATGGAAATGCTGATAATTTCATAAACCCTCATATAGGAGACTACACAAATTGCTGTCAGAAATTTTTTTCTTAAGATGTAATAATTAGGGTTGAAATATCACTCATCACATTAAGTAATAAGAATTCCATTCATTTCTATTTCAGTTGAGATAAATTTCTACTCATTTTTTGGCAAAGATATTGGGGAAAAGGAATTCCCATATTGTTGATAATTATAGAGGGAAGTTTAGCAATAATGGATTATTTTAGTAGTCTTATTTTCAACTCAGCAATTCCACTTCCATGAATATATTCTGTAGATGAACAATGGCACACACACACATATACACACAGAATTTTGTAAACACAGATGTTTGTTGCATTATGTTCAATATTTGCTGACAAAGAAAAAAATAGTAGTAATAAGTCAAATGTCTTAATGGAAAGTTGACTAAAGTGATGCTTTATTTGTATAATTAAATATTATATATCCATTAGAAAGAATAAGGTAGATATAGATGATATAGAGATAGAGATAGAGATAGAGATAGAGATAGAGATAGAGATATACTAGTCCAAACATATTTTTAGTGAAAGATAAAGCTGTATAAAGTATATGGAGAATCGTATCCTTTTAAAAATTAGTATACAAGTATATGTATGAGTTAAAAATTTAGAGGAATATCAGTATATTACTAACAGTGATTTTCTCTGACTAAATTTAAGAGTTCTACCCAATATTGTTTGAACATTTATGATTCATTCATTCATTCAATCAATATTTATTAAAGTACCTACAATGTATCAAATAATTTTCTAGGGACCAAGGATATAGCAGTGAAGAAAACGAAGTCATGAATCTGTGTTACTTTTAACATCAAAAAATAACTTTAACACTCCACTCACAGCAACAAACAGATCATTTAAGCAGATGATTAACAACAAAACAAGGGCTTTGAATAACACACTGGACTAGATGGACTAAATAGATGTATTCACAGCATTTCATCCTAAAGTGGCAGAATATACATTCTTCTCAAGTGCACATGGAACATTCTCCAGAATAGATCACATACTGGGTCATAAGTCAGGTCTCAAGCAGTACAAAAAGATCAAGAACATACCATGCATATTTTCAGACCACAACTCTATGAAACTTGAAGTCAACCACAAGAAGAAACTTGGAAGGACCACAAATGCATGGAGGTGAAAAAACATCCTACTGGAGAATGAATAGGTCAAATAGGAAATTAAAGAGGAATTTTTTTAAAATACATGGAAACAAATGAAAATGAAAACAGGACAGTTCAAAACCTGTGGGATGCAGCAAAGGTGGTCCTAAGAAGGAAGTACATAGAAATACAGGCCTTCCTCAGGAAACAAGAAAAGTCTCAGATCCACAACTTAACCTTACACCTAAAGGAGCTGGCAAAGAACAGCGAATAAATCCTAAATCCTGCAGGAGAAGAGAATAAATAAAAATTAGAGCAAAAATCACTGGTACAGCAATTAAAAAAAAATAGTAGAACAGATCATCCTAGGAGCTGGTTCTTAGAAAGAATTAACAAGATTGATAAACCCTAGCCACACTTATCAAAAAGAAAGGACCAAATAAATAAAATTATGAAAGTAAGAGGAGAGATCACAAATAACACCAAAGAATTACAAACAGTTATAAGAGAATATTGTGAGCAATTTTATGCCAGCAAATTAGGCAATCTGGAAGAAATGGATAAATTCCTAGAAACCTATAAACTACCAAAGCTGAAACAGGAAGAAACAGAAAACCTGAACAGACCCATAATCAGCAAAGAAATGGAATCAGTAATCAAAAATTTCCCAAAAAACAAGAGCCCCAGGTTGGATGGTATCCCAGAGGAATTCTACCAGAGATTTAAAAAAGAATTAATAATTATTCTTCTGAAACTGTTCCAAAAAATAGAAATGGAACGAAATTCTCTCAACTCTTTCTATGAGGCCAGCATTACCTTGATCCCAAAACCAGACAAAGACCCCACTAAAAGTAAAATTACAGATCAATATCCCTGATGAATGCAAATGTCAAAAAAAATCTCACCAAAATACCAGTTAATAGGATCCAACAGTATGTTAAAAGGATTATTCACCATGACCAAGTGAGATTTATTCCTGGGATTCAGGGATGGTTCAATATCTGCAAATCAATGTGATACACCACATTAATAAAAGAAAGGACAAGAACCATATGATCCTCTCAATAGATACAGGAAAAGCATTTGACAGAGTATAGTATCCTTACTTGATTAAAACTTTCTTCAGTATAGGGATAGAGGGAATATGCACCAAAAACCATAAGATACCTAAGAATAAACCTAAACAAAGAGGTAAAGATCTGTATGCTGAAAACTATAGAGCACTTAGGAAACAAATTGAGGAAGACATAAAGAAATGGAAAAACACTCCATGCTCATGGATTGGAAGAACAAATACTGTTAAAAGTCTATTCTATGCAAAGCATTCTACATATTCAATGAAATCCCTATCAGAATACCACCAGTATTTTTCACAGAGCTGGAACAAACAATTCTAAAATTTGTCTGAAACAAGAAAAGACCCTGAATAGCCAAAGGAATGTTGAAAAAGAAAGCCAAAGCTGGAGGCATCACAATTCCAGATCTCAAGCTGTATTACAAAGCTATAATTATCAAGACAGTATGGTACGGGAACAAAAACAGACTCATAGATCAATGGAACAAAATAGAGTACCAAAAAAATGGACATAAAATATATGGTTGATTAATCTTCAACAAAGTAGTAAAGAATATCCAATGGAAGAAAGACGGTCTCTTCAACAAATGGTGTTGAAAAATTGGACAGCCACATGCAGAAGAATGAAACTTGAGCCCCTGCTTACACCACACACAAAAATAAACTCAAAATGGATGAAAGACCTAATTGTGAGACAGGAATCCATCAAAATCTTAGAAGAGAACACAGGCAGCAACCTCTTTGGCCTTCACCACAGCAACTTTTTGCTAGACATGTCTCCAAAGACAAGGAAAACAAAGAAAAAATGAACCACTGGGACTTTATCAAGATAAAAGGCTTTTTCACAGGAAAGGAAACAATCAACAAAACTAAAAGGCATCCTATGGAATCGGAGAAGATATCTGCAAATGTCTTATTGGATAAAGAGGCAGTAGCCAAAATCTATAAAGAACTTATCAAACTCAACTCCCAAACAACAAAAAATGCAGTCAAGAAATGGGGAGAAGACATGAACAGATCTTCTCCAAAAAAGACATACAATGGCCTACAAACACATGAAAAAATGCTCAATATCACTCAGCATCAGGGAAATACAAATCAAAACCACAAGAGATACCACTTTACAACAGTCAGAATAGCTAAAATGAACAATTCAGTAAACAACAGATGTTGGCAATGATGCAGAGAAAGGGGAACTCTCTTACACTCTTGGTGGGAAGGTAAACTGGTGCAGCCACTCTGGAAAACAGTATGGAGATTCCTCAAAAAGTTAAAAATAGAACTACCTTATGACCCACCATTTGCATTACTAGGTATCCAAAGAATACAGACACAGTGATTCAAAGGGTATATGCACCCCAATTTTATAGCAGCAACATCCACAATAGTCCAAATATGCAAAGAGCCCAGATGTCCATCAACAGATAAATGGATAAAGAAGATATGGTCTATATATACATAAATGTATATGCATATATACATACAATGGAATATTACTCAGCCATAAAAAAGAATGAAATCTTGCTATTTGCAATGATTTTGATAGAACTAGAGGGTATTATGCTAAGTGAAAATGTCAGTCAGAGAAAGAAATATACCATATACTTTCATTCATATGTAGAATTTAAGAAACAAAACAGAAGAACAAGGGGAAAGGAAAAAACTAAAATAATATAAAAACAGAGAGGGAGGTAAACCATATAAGAGACTCTTAACTATAGGAAACAAACTGAGGGTTGCTGGAAGGGAGGTGGAGGGGGGGAGGCAGATGGGGTAACTGGGTGACGGGCATGAAGGAGGATACTCGATGTAATGAGAACTGGGTGTCATATGCAACTGATGAATCACTAAATTCTACCCCTGAAACTCTTAATATAGTATATGTTAGCTGAATTGAATTCAAATAATAAATAAATAAATAAATAAATAAATAAAGGAACAAAAAATAAAGTTGAAAATTTTCTGGAATTTCAACTATTACAAGAAAATTAAGAAGAATCACTCATCTCATTATCCTCATTGAAATTCTTTACCCTTGTCTTTTTGTTGCTCAAAACTTTTTTCTAAAATTAGACTAATAATGGCCAGATCTTCTAAATAGAGGCCAGATCTACTAGGTCCAACTTTTATGAAGAAGATTGCATATTTTATCATCCAAAACTTAAAAATAGTTTTGTTAGTAAATATATATGAGTAATGAAATGCACTTGAGATTTCACTAGAACAATTTATATGAATATAATAGGACAATATACATAAATATGACTATACAACAACACATGAATATTTTCATATCTTTCATATACTTATCTTAAACAAATAACCACAGCTAGTGTTATCTATATAACCATAAGATAATACTAAGTTTGTGAGCCTATAACATTGTAATACCTTACTCAATTTACCCTAATATATATTAGAAACTTTAAGATTGCTATTGACATTACAAGAGTTTAGTGAATTTTATAAAACTATTCTGTTTGTTATAAAATGTATAAAATTTAATATTAACTCCTATATTCTGATTTTATTAAAATCTAGTAGGTACTCCCTCAAAATTTTCTTAATATAATTTTTCTCCCTTAAGTTAATAAAAAGCATCTAAAAATATTTTAATAAAACTTATTTGACTGAAATAAAAGCTCATTAAACACATGAAAAGTAAAAATTTTTAGAAAGTACCTAGGGTTCATATTTGGGATGTTCCGAGCAATCTGTCAGATATAAAATATGTAAGAAGAAAAAACCAAAAAGTCTAAATATCTACCAAGAAACCTTTTAACATAATGCCATGGTCCAATGACAGTAAGACTAATCAATGTGAATGAAAATGATCTGATACTTTAAACAACCTCCAGCTGGAACATGAGCTCATTTGAATCAGAGATGAACTGCCTTGCCATAAACACCCTATGGTTGGAGAATTTGTGCTATGGCTAGCTGTGATTGAATGAAGTATCACTAGATGGCAGTGTGGGTTGACCAGCCAAATGTTCACAAGTTCTCTTGTCAGATTTGGTACAGACTCAGGACATTACCTCGCTGGACAACTTGTTATCATCAAAAATATATCTCTTTGTGAATAAAAAAGACACTACCAAAACAGAAGAAAAAGATTATATAACGGAGCAAAATTTTAAACAAAGCATACTCTAAGCAAGTTTGCTGTGATTTACCTTCCTTTGTGTCTCAAACTTGAGAGTGCTTATGACACCCTGAGAAACTTGTCTAAAAATCACATTTCCAGCCCCTGCATCCGCCCTTGAGGTTCTTAATCATACATCTGCAATGGAAGACACATCCCATTTTTAAGAAATATGTAAGGTGATCCCATTATAGAAGTCTCTGAAAAACCCTGCTCTAAAACTTGAATCCCCAAAGAAATGACGCCTTAATGGATCATGAACTCCAGCTCACTCACTTGTGAGGCCACAGTCTTCTGCACTGTCTGTACATTTCAAATATTTTCATCAAATGTCAGCACACTGGAGAAATCTTACCAGGGGTAGAAACTCTTCCTGACACTGGTTACAAGCTTGTTCAAAGACTGATCCCTTCAAAAATAAATGGCCAGCCAGAAACCCAACATTGTGAACTACAATGAACTGTTTATGCAGGAGTTTGCCACACAATTCATTCTTGAAGCAAGGAGAGCTATACCGACCATCTTTTTCCAACTATTCACCATTCTGACTCTTTGAAAAATTCTTCTATGTAACTCCTCTACCTCTAAAAAATTCACCTACATATTTCTGGGACTCGTCTGGCTGGCTGGCATCCACGCAGAACCATTTCTGCCCATCTGCCTCCTCCCATGTAGTTACGCCTGAATCCTGCCCAGCATTTACCTGCCCCATTTCTGTTCACTATCTGCTACATCTCACTTCAATCTCAGTTTCCCCTATAAAGTGGAACACATGAGAAGTAACTTCCCATATTTGCCAGTTACAAACTGCCTTGATCCAACTACTGGCATTAGTGGCTATCATCTATGATCTTCATCTGTTCATATCTAATCCTTAGAAAATAGAATGGTGGTTTTGAGGAGTAAAGGACCTTTAAGCCAATGGTAATAGTGAATGTTTAAGCAAGAGCAAAGCAAGGTAGATATCACAGAAGTGGGAGAGGGTCTGGGGCAGCCAACAAAAGGAGTTAGAACGCAGGCGGGATGGGAAGAGCATCTCTCGCAAAGGAGAGCCTGGCATGTGATGTCAGAAGCAGCTCCAGGTAAGAAAAACAACCACATGGGTGTGTGATCTGGTGCTGGGGATTAGATCCCAAGCAGAATACAGAGTGTCCATGGCAGAGATAGAAAACTGGTTACACGGAGGGTAGTGTGTGTCTACGTGAGTGTATATATGTACATATATATTCCCTAGGTCTTTCCACTGGGAAAAGCAACACCTTAGTGCCAGTAAACAAACTTACTGCTCAGATATTGGTTTCTAAACACCATTTCCCACTAAAAAGAACCCTTTTGAAGAACAGGGTTCCATGACTGAGGCAGTGAGAGTATAAGATAAGCCTGAAATATCTTGTTGTGTCAGAAAGTATGGAAGTTCTCAAAGAATGATGGGAACATGTCAAAGGACTAGAGAAACCAGCTTGGAAAGGTTCTCATCAGCCAAATCTGGGATAATTGGAGCATTTAATTATGAAAGAGTATAAGATTTTTTCCTCTAAAAATAAGACATCAGAAATTCCTACAGGAAGGAAGGAAGGAAGGAAGGAAGGAAGGAAGGAAGGAAGGAAGGAAGGAAGGAAGGAAGGAGAGGAGAGGGGAAGGGAGGGAGGGAGAGAAAGAAGAAAAAAAAGAAAAGGAAAGGAAATCTGACGAAGACCCAGATATTTACCTTGTTTGAAAGTACCCCCATACTAATATTTATTAACCACAGAGTAGGAGAGAGTAACTTTACAATGGTTAAGCCTGGCAAACAACATTTTAATCAAGTGAACAAAGGGAACATCACCAATGATGGACAATCAAAATTGTGTCATCCTATAATATGCAGTGAAAAGAACAGTGTTACATCTTTGATATTCCTGCCAAAGGTGCACAACCTGAATCTACTGCTGAGGAAACATCAGACAAATCCAAATGCAGGAACATTCTTCTAAAATAACTGTCCTGTAATCCTCAAGCTTCAGGTCATGAAAGACCGGGGAACTGTTACAAACTGAGGAGACTAAAGATAGATGACACTAAATGAAACATGTGATTCTGAGTTAAATACTTTTGTTATAAAAAAACATTATTGAGACAATTGGTAAAACTTGAATGGGGTATAAGCATTCAATGCAGCAACCTACCAATGTTAATTTTCTGATTTTGGTGGTTGCATTATGGTTATGGGGAAATTGTCCTAATTTATAGGGAATGCACACTAAAAGACTCAAGAATAATGGGTCATCAGTTTGGTAATTTATTCTCAAATGGTTCAGAGCTTTAAAAAGTTCTTTTTACTATATTTCTAACTTCTTATAACTTTATGATTGTTCATAAAAATTACTAACAGGGGCACCTGGGTGGTGCAGTTAGTTAAATGACCGACTCTTGGTTTCCGCCCAGGTCTGATCTCAGGGTCCTGAGATAGAGCCCTGCATCCAGCTCCATGCTCAGCGAGAAGTCTGCTTAGGTTTCTCTCTCCCTCTTCCTCAACCCCTCCCCCCATGCTCTCTCTCACTGAAATAAATAAATAAATCTTTTAAAAAGAATAAAAAATAAATTCATTTTTTATTTTTCTTTTTTCCAAAAGGAAATTAATACATGTTCACTGCAAGTAATGAAAGCAAAGACGTACAAAGAAAACCTTAAACATCGAAACTTTCTTCCTCTGTCCCTAAACTCTATAGAAACAATGTTACCATCCTTATATTTATATAAACATATATAAACATACAGAGGGAATTTGCTATTAATGATCCTCTTGAAGAATAAATCTCTAGATCCCTGGAAGTAGCAGAAATAAATAGCTGCAAAACAATCATCCTGTACATATCCAGTTAACAAATAAAATGGTCCCCTTGGACCTTGAAGTGTATAACAAAATTCTAAAGTCTACCTACGATTTCCTTTGGGTTTTCCCATTAAGGGCACTGAATTATGTGTCCAAATACACTGAATAAGTACATGGAAGCTTTGGAAATTTGAAAAAGAGGGAGGGGCTCACACCTTTCTGAAAATATGAAAACCAACACATAAGATTAACCCAAAATGAGACCCGGCCAGGGCAATACGGGGTGCTGCCCTCTCCTCCCACTTCCTAGAAATAACTGTACCCCTTTTTCTCTGAATGCATTCTTGTGCTACTTTCCCTTTTTTTCCAACTACATTACTCTGTAGATTCAAAACATACTGCTTTCACTAAAATGTCCACTTTTACTAATACATGCTACTATCAAACCATAATACTCAATGACCATCCTCCAAGTGTGACGGTGTTAAGGGCTTCTTTTTCTGTCAAAATTTTTTTTATTCTGATTTTATTATGCCAGTTTTACATCATCTCTGACTTTAATCATCATGACTTCCTCCTCCATAGCATTGATGTAACTACCGAGGACATGGATTCAAGAACAGAGACCTGGGGTTTGTCCCTGAAGACCTCCCATTAGTGCACAGAAAGAGTCCAACCACGTAGAACTCCAGTAAGTGAAAATGTCCTCCAACCCACATTTCTCGATTTTGATGGTAAGAAATTGTTTAAAGACATATTAGTGTCGGGCACCTGGGTGGCTCAGTTGGTTAAGCAACTGCTTTTGGCTCCGGTCATGATCCCGGAGACCCGGGATCGAGTCCCACATCGGGCTCCCTGCTCAGGGGGAAGCCTGCTTTACCCTCTCTCACTCCCCCTGCTAGTGTTCCCTCTCTGGCTGTGTTTCTCTCTGTCAAATAAATAAAATATTTTTTTAAAAAGACATATTAGTGTCAAACACCAGCCTAGAAAACAGTTATACTATACCTGCCATATTATTTTGACCCATTTGCCTATTAACTATAATAAAAAGTTAAATGAAATCATCTGCCCCAACTTATTATTAATGCTTCATTCTTACTGATGCCTAGTGAGCTTTGATTCTGCTTCTAAGCACAACTATGTCAATTTTACATAATCTATTGTAACCTTATCTAATCTTCTTAATAATCAAAGAAATGTAAATCAGAAAAGTATTGATAACACATCTTTTACCTACCAAATGTTCAGAGTTTGTGATAATCTGTCAAAGATTGTAAAATATTGTTAAAACTGCGGGGATATCAGACTTTCATGCAAGTGAAGAACATTGTTCTTGATGGCAAATTGGCAGTATTTAAAGCCTTAAAAATGCAGATTGGCTCTGTCCCAATATTTCCTCTTTGGGGAATTTACCTTAAGGTCATCATTGATACACACAAATATATAGCTATTAGTATGTTTATTCTGCATGTTTATAAGGGGGGAGTTACACGCTAAAAGCCCAAAATAGAAGATTCATTTAGATGTATATCTATACAATGGAATACTATGCTACCACTTAAAATAACATTATAAAATGTTTCATAGCCTAGAAATATGGTCACAACTGGGCAAAAAAAGGCAAGTTACAAAACAAAATATCTAGTATGATCCTATTTTGTATGTGTGTGTGATTGGCACACACAAATGACTAACATGTATATATAAAACAGGTAGAATGGTTGTCTCAAGATGATGAAATTAAATGAAATTTTTATTTCACTCTATTTGATTATTTTCTATTATTCAATACACATGTATTTTCTCTTTTTTATTAACATATAATTTATTATTTTTTTCAAGGGTACAGATCTGTGAATCATTAGTCTTACACAATTCCCAGCATTCATCATAGCGCATAGCTTCCCCAGTGTATTCTCTAAGGAGAAATAGCAATAAAAGCCACTGTCTGTTATAAACACTGTCTATTCCTACAGGCATAGCTAAAGAGTATAATGGACACGTTCCTCTTTTTCTCTCTTACTCTCCATAGTATTTTGTACTAACTCTTATAGCCTCTAACATCCTGCTTCATAATTTACCTTTATGTAATTTTACTTGCTTATGAAATGGAAGAGCCTTTGAATTCTGAGATCAGAATTTAAATCTCTGTATCTTCACCACTTTTTCTTACAATATGAGAGAAAATAATAAACAATTTCTGAAAAAATGAATACATGAAGATGTACCAAAGATTAAATGGGGATAAACATTTTTTAAAAAGGAAAATCCATTGGTAGTGTCTACAATATTATGGGTGTTGGACAACCAAAAATGTTGACTGGGGCTCAGTCTTTCTGGAAAGAAGAGGATGAGGCCGATCTGAACAAGGGGGCTTCTTGAATGATAGAGGACAGAGGAAAGGAAAGTGGACTCTGATGATGAGGCTCAGTGAACCACCTAGTCTAACTGCCTGCTAATCTGTGGCAACTCCTATTTCCAGACAGGTAAGTCATAGACACTGGCCTCCTCTTGCCTCAGATGTTTCTGGAATCATCCCTTTGGTAAACCTAAGAGCCTTGGATTCACCTTCTGTGCAGGCACAGTGAATATCAACATTTCTCTTATTTCATAGTGAGCTATTGTTAAATAAAGCTATTTCCTTTAACCCAAGGAAAAAAGCTCTATAGTGAGTACCTTATGACCGAGCACTTCAACTCCCAAAAGATCTCTCCTACCACAGCTTCTCTTCTAAGTTCCCAGCTCAACTAAAAAAAAATTTAAAAAAAAAAAAGTTGTTTTTGTTAAGCTCTTTCCAGGCCTTTTTTTTTTTTAAAGCATCCTTATAAAAATAAGACTCCAGTTCTAAGGACAGGCATTTGGACCCTTCTGGCAGGAACTCCTGCCCTGGGCAAACACACTTGATGATCACACAGTACATGGTCCCTTCTCTCATGACCATCTGCTAGACTGGCTCTCAGCCCACTCACAAGCTCACTGAATTGTTTCACTAGGACACAGGTGCCAGGCTGTCATGGGCATAAATGAGCAGCCCACATAATACAGCAAAATGTTCCTCTTCCCTTCAGGAAGCTCCTTCCCCATGACAGCCTTAAAGTAGTGTTGCTACATGGCTTCTGAAACTTGATTAAAGCCAGAGACACGGGTGAGCCAAAGAAAATACTGTAAGCGTTAAACCCTGAAAGATGAGTGGCCATACAGCAAAGCAACAGTGGTCATGTTAGCTATGGTGCAGGTAGAAGTCGGGGGTGAACAAAAAACTCAGGAATTGAAAAAGGCATTTCTTTGCGTGTGAAAAAGAATTCATCGGGGCACCTGGGTGACTCAGTTGTTAAGCGTCTGCCATCAGCTCAGGTCATGGTCCCAACATCCCGGGATGGAGCCCCACATCAGGCTCCCTGCTCCGTGGTAAGCCTGCTTCTCCCTCTCTCACTCTCCCTGCTTGTGGTCCCTCTCTAGATGTGTGTCTCTATGTCAAATAAATAAATAAAATCTTAAAAAAAAAAGAAAGAAAGAATTCACTGCCCCCAAATTTATGTAAAATGAAGAAGGAAATATAAGTTGTATGTGTGACTATGCCCTAACCTACAGTAGAGAGAAGAACAAGTAATGTGGAAATCAGAGCTAACGACATGAGGGCACATCCCAGCTCTGTCACTGGATGAGACCTTCAGCTGGCAATATTCTCAATATTCTTGACAGTTAAATAGGCATAATAATAATACCATTTGGGGGGCACCTGGGTGGCTCAGTGGGTTGAAGCCTCTGCTTTCAGCTCAGGTCATGATCTCAGGGTCCTGGGATTGAGGCCCACATCAGGCTCTCTGCTCAGCAGGGAGCCTGCTTCCTCCTCTCTTTCTGCCTGCCTCTCTGCGTACTTGTGATCTCTCTCTCTCTGTCAAATAAATAAATAAAATCTTAAAATAATAATAATAATACCATTTGTTATCATAACTATGATTATAGAATAATCATTCCAAAATTTTGTGGTTTAAAACAACATTAATTAATATCTTTCTATGAGTCAAAAATTTGGGAGCAATTCAACTGGGCCATTCTAACTCGGGGGTCCCTCATGAGGATGCAGTCAGGACGTGACTGTGCCTGGTGCCATCCTTCATTCATATATTCTCCACTCGTACATCATCTGGCCTGGAAAGACAGGAAGAGCTAGGGGCTAGAGTCTCTAGATGCTTAAGGCATTTCTTTATGTTTCTGCACATTCTCTCTACATAGTCTCTCCACCCTGGCAACTTCAAGGCAGCAAGATTTCTTACATGACGCCTCGAAAGGAGCCTGTCTTGAGAGAGAGATCCAGGAGAAAGCTGTGCTGCCTTTGAAAGTCACATTAGTGTCATGTCCACATAGTCTATTGGTAGAGGTAGTAACAAAAGTCTACTGCACCCTACTCATGGAGAAACATCAATATCGGATTACATCAACATGAAAGAGGAAATATAAATTTTCCATCTTTGGAAAATGCCATACAAAGCTGTTATAAAGATTCAATAAAATCATGCATATTCACTTTATAAGCTGTGAAGCACTATACAAATATTAGTTATTTTTCATTATAATAGTAATAACAAAATCTTGTATCTTTTTATCTTAGTCTATTATAGGCGGTAATTTCTACAGACGAGGCTATAGGCACATAGTGAACTAAATTTAGTTAATATGGAGCTAAGGCAGTAGTAAAAACACAAAAAGCATCTACTCAAAGACCAGAGGGCCATTACTTATCCCATAAATTTTAAATAAAGGGATTATACAATTTCTTTAATCTGTTTCCAAAAAAGAATCGCCTGGCCTTAACAGCATCTTTTTCTTTCATGCAATTTAGTAGAACCCAAATACAATTCTTAGATCTGCCACTAACACAATGGAGCACAAATGAGGGAATTGCCTTACTGGAGGTTCCAAATGATATTTAAAGTTTCTATAAATTCTAGGAAGTTGGGAGTCTAGGAGTCAGTTGGATTCTCCTTGCTAATTCAATGGATTAAACTTTTAAGGCACTTATTTATATAGATCCTAAATTCCAGGTTTCAACATACAAATGTCCTTACCTTCAAAGAAGTGCCACAGGTTAATGAGGGTGAAAGACAGGAGAGAGAAATATTGCCTGCACCAAAGCGGAGGGTTTCCAGGGTTCCATCTCAGGTGAATCCTAGACAACAGACCGAACAGAGATCTGGGCTCCCAGGAAGTGCACCTGATGAAAGGAAATTGGGACCTAATCCTTACCTGAGACCCACTGCTCTCAAATCATTCCCCTGGTTCCCTGAGAGTCTTGCTTCCCATCTTAGCCCCCTCGGCAAGATAAGTGGTCAGAAAGCTACAGGTTCCCTGATGGCTGTTATTATTTTAAGCTGCCATCACTCTTAGTATCAGAGAATTGTGCCAATTCACTATTATTAATGAAATTACTCAGGGGGACATTTTTCAGTGGAAAAACAGTAAGCTGCAGGATAGAGTATGCTCCATTTATGTATAAAGAAAATAATATGTATTCATATATATATTCATTCAATCAATAAATACATGTCCAGTGAATGTATACATTTTTGTGTGTATAGAAAATCTCTCTGAGATGGCAAGTAACAAATCGAAGGCAGTTGTTGCCTCTGGCAAGCAGAGCTGGAAGCTGGGAGAAGGGATCAAAGACTTTGTTTTCACTAAGTTTACCTTTGTCCTTTTAGTCTTTGCACCACATACATACATTACCCATTCAAAAAACTGTTTAAAGTTATTCTGGGAACACTTGTGATCAGTGGGCTTGCAAAGGCACCAGCAGAAGACTCCCTGATGGGAGAAAAGATCGCAGGTTTTTCATGCCACGGTTCTTTCTCACACAAGGAATGCCCTGGTTTCTATTTAAAATACATCACTAAAAGTAACGTCATAAAGAATGTTTAGTCTTTGCCAGGCTTCCTCCAAAAGCAGAGTCTAAAACAAAGCGTGAGTGTAAGTGGCTGTTTTGGGAAAGTGATCCTGTGGCATAATGCAGGAATGGTTCCTAGCTGGCCACCACAAATGGGCCAGTTTTCCTCGATCCTACAGAAATGTCCGAGAAACCTGAAGAAATACTGTTAATAATCAGCTCCCGTTCCAACTAGATGAAGTTGGTTCTGAAAGGGTTTCATTGTCCTGCACTTGTGAGTACTCACAGGATTTCCTAAGATTTTCTACCCGCAGGTATCAGAGAAACCCTAGGCAGGAAGCAAGAAGTGCTCATAGTACAGGCCTGAGGTAAGCTGAGACACCGTTGGAATATACCCACTTAGGAGAACATCCTTCTTTTGCAAAGTTCGTATTATTTTTCTGTCTCTGGCAAAAATAATAATAATAATAATAATTTTGTATTTTTGAAGACTAATTCAATATAGAAAATATGGCCAATTGTTTATATACAAAAAGAATGTTTATGGAAGAGTACTCAAGAATAATTTTGTCAGAAATTTTGTAAAATATTGAAAGAAAAAGAACAAGTTTTTGAATAAAGATGGAGACTAGAATATAGATGTTTACCTCTACTGTATCTGAAGCCCTATAAAACGAGAGTAATGAGACATTTTTAAGCATTAACCAACAAAGCAAAGGCAACAAAAGAAAATGAAACAACAAAATTATGTAGCTGGAGGATAGATGGATGAATGATAACTAACCTAGTGGGCTGGAGAAAACGAGAGCAGTGAGTAGTCGCAGGAAATAGATGTACAGATTTGCATTATTGAACTCCAGGAATGTTCAAGAGCTACAGGGACAGATATCAATGAAAGCAGAGTGAAAAGGAGCTAAAAGCAGTATAGTTGGTTTGATCTCAGATTCCCCTCCCACCCAGGCAGCTGAGGGAGCAGCCCCTCTCCCACCCTAGTGAAAGAATGAACTAGAAAGATTTTTGTCTGCTGTAAGGTAGTGTCTATTGAAAACGGGATTAAGTGTCTATTGAAAACAGGGGATTAAGTTGAAGTCTATATATAGGAAAGGTGAAACCCCCAAGCCATATTCTCCATTCAGTTCCCAAAACACTAGCAACTAGGTTTATATTCTTTGGACTAGAGACTGAAAGTTCCTTCTCCAGGTAATCTGACCATCCCAACACAAGAGAGCTAAAGACTCTGACAGCTAAAAATTCCTCCCAAGTAAGAAGTGAACTAGATCACTCAGAAATTAAGTCCACAAATCCACAAGCCATTCTTCTTCCACACCCAGAGCTTCTAGAAACTTTGTGGTATCCCTAAATATGAAATAACTGCTAAAGATCTCCTAACATTGAGGAAAGCCAAAAACCAAAGAAACTCAGAAGAGAGACAACATTAAAGGATTCTTTCCAAAAAATAAAATAAATCTTTAATTCAGTATCCTTAGAAAAATAAGAGAACATAGTATTGCACCCACACAAGAAACATTATGTTATAAAAATTTTCAGAGAAATTTGAAGAAAAATGTTCTTGAAATTAAATATTATGATGGCAGAAATGAAATTTCCAATAAAAGAGCTAAAACTCAAAAGCAAGATAACTTCCCAGAAAGCAGAATGAAAAGTCAATGCAATATAAAATATTAGAATATTAAATCTGTCCTGGAGGCCCAGAATCTAAGCAATGGAAATTTCAGAATAAGTAAATTTAGAAAATGGAGGGAAAGAAAAGTATCAAAGAAATAATTCAAGAAAATGCCCCAAACTGAAGGATAAGAGTTTCCAAACTGTGCTCAACACAATGGATTAAACAAACAAACTTTAAGGCTTATCTATGAGAAATTTCAGAAAATTAGGAATGAGTAAAAGATTTTAAAAAGCATGAAGTGGGATTGTAAGAGAATATTACAAAAAAGTATAGCCAACAAATCAGACAACCTAGAAGAAATGGGTAAATTCCTGGAAATATATAGCCTACCAAAAATGAAACAGGAAGAAATAGAAGTTTTAAACAAACCAATTATAGGCAATGAAATTGAGCCAGTAATCAAAAAACTCCCAACAAACTAAAGTTCAGGACCAGATGGCTTCACAGGTGAATTGTACCAAATACTTAAAGAAGAGCTAATATCTATTCTTCTCAAACTTTTCAAAAAATAAAAAGAGATAAGAAAAGCTTCCAAATTCATTCTACAAAGACAGGATTACCCTGATAATGAAACCAGATAAAGACACCAAAAAAAAAAAAAGGAGAGCTATAGGCCAATATCCCTCATGAACACACATGCAAAATTCCTCAACAAAATGTTGTCAAACAGAATCCAATAATACATTAAAAAATAATTCACCATAATCAAGTGGGATTTATGCCTGGAACACAAGGGTGGTTCAATATTCAAAAATCAATCAATGTGATACATCTTATCAACAAGAGAAAGGAGAAAAATTATATGATCATTTCAACTGATGTAAAAAAGCATTTGACAAAGTACTACATCCATTTATGATTAAAAAAACCCTCAACAAACAAGGTTTAGAGGGATCATATCTCAACATCATAAAGGCCTTATATGAAAAACCCACAGCTAATGTCATACTCAATGGGAAATAACTAAGAGACTTTCCCTAAGGTCAGGAACAAGACAAAGATGTCCACTCTCAGCACTTTTATTCATCATAGTACTGAAATGCCTAGCCACAGAAATCAGACAACAAAAAGAAATAAAAGGCATCTAAATTGGTAAGGAAGAAGTCAAACCTTCACCATTTGCAGATGATACGATACTATATATAGAAAATCCTAAAGACTCCACCAAAAAACTATTAGAACTGATAAGTGAATTCAGTAATATTGCAAAACCACAAAACCAATACAGAAATCTGTTGCAGTTCAGGGGCACCTGAGTGACACAATCAGTTGGGCATCTGACTCTTGATTTTTGGCTCAAGTTGGGCTCTCAGGGTTGTGAGACTGAACTCCAAGTTCAGCGTGGAGTTTGTTTGGGACACCGTTGCCCTCTCTGTCTGCCTCTCCCCACTGCTCATTCACTCTTTCAAATAAATAAATAAATCTTTTTTAAAAAAAGAAATCTGTTGTATTTCTATACATTAATAATGAAGCAGCGGAAAGAGAAATTAAGAAAACAATCCCATTTACAACTGCACCAAAAATAATAAAACACCTAAGATAAACTTAACCAGAGAGGTAAAAGACTTGTACCCTGAAATCTGTAAAACATTGATGAAAGAAATTGAAGATCACGAAAAGAAATGGAAAGATTTTCCATGCTCATAGATTGGAAGAAGAAATATTGTTAAAATGTCTATACTACCCAAAGCAATCTATATATTTAATACAACCTCTTCAAAATACCAATAGCATTTTTCAAAGAACTGGAACAAACAATCCAAAAATTTATATGGAAACACAAAGACCCCAAATAGCCAAAGCAATCTTGAAAAAGAAAAACTAAACTAGCGGTATCACAATTCCAGACTGTAAGTCTTATATTACAAAGCAGTAGGAATCAAAACAGTATGGTACTCGGACAAAACACATAGATCAATGGACAAGAATAGAAAGCCCAGAAACAAGCCCACAATTGTACAGGTAATTAATCTTTGACAAAGGAGGCAAGAACATCCAACAGGAAACAAGCAGTATCTTCAGCAGATGGTACTGGGAAAAAAATGGACAGCTACATGCAAAGGAATGAAACTGGACCACTGGGGCGCCTGGGTGGCTCAGTTGGTTAAGCGACTGCCTTCGGCTCAGGTCATGATCCTGGAGACCTGGGATCGAGTCCCACATCTGGCTCCCTGCTCAGCGGGAAGCCTGCTTCTCCCTCTCTCACTCTCCCTGCTTGTGTTCCCTCTCTAGCTGTGTTTCTCTCTGTCAAATAAATAAAATCTTTAAAAAAAAAAAACTGGACCACTCTCCTACACCATACACAAAAAATAAACTCAAAATGGGTTAAAGATGTAAATGTGAGACCTGAAAACATAAAAATCCTAGAAGAGAACATAGGCAGTAATTTCTCTGACATTAACCAGAGCAACATTTTTCTAGATGTGTCTACCAAGGCAAGGGAAACAAAAACAAAAATAAACTATCAGGATTACATCAAATTAAATGCTTCTGTGCACCAAAGTAAACACCAACAAAACTAAAAGACAACCTACTAAATGGGAGAAGATATTTACAAATGATATATCCAATTAAGGGTTGTATCCAAAATATATAAAGAACTGATGCCATTCAACATGTAAAACAAACAAACAAAAAACCTGCAAATAATCCAATTAAAAATGAGCATAAGATAAGAACAGACATTTCTCCAAAGAAGAGCACTGCCTGGATGACTCAGGGAGTCCTGTTGGGCATCTAACTCTTGATTTTGGCTCAGGCCATGATCTCAGGTCAAGGGATCAAGGCTCATGTTAGGCTCTGTGCTTAGCATGGAGTGTGCTTGGAATTCTCTCTCTCCCTTTCCCATTCCCTCTTCCTATATGGTTCCCTTTCTCTCTCTCTCTCTCTCTCTCTCTCTCTCTCTCTCTCTCTCTCAAATAACTTTAAAAATCTTTTTTTAAATCTTTTTTTAAATTTATTTATTTGACACAGAGAGAGATCATAAGTGGGCAGAGAGGCAGGCAGAAAGAGAGGAGGAAGCAGGCTCCCTGCTGAGCAGAGAGCCCGATGGGGACCTCGATCCCAGGACCCCGGGATCATGACCTGAGCCAAAGGCAGAGGCTTTAACTCACTGAGCCACCCAGATGCCCTAAAAATATTTTTTTTAAATTTTTAAAAAAGACACCCTGATGGCCAACAGGCACAGAAAAAGATGCTCACAACATTACTCATCATCAGGGAAATGCAAATAAAAATCACAACGCAATATTACCTTACACCTGTCAGCATGGCTAAAATCAAAAACTCAAGAAACAAGTGTTGACAAGGATGTGCCAAAAAAGGAACATTCTTACACTGATAGTGACAATGCAAACTGGTATAACTATTGTGGAAGAAAATATGGAGATTCCTGAAAAAATTAAACCTAGAATATCCTAGATCCTGTAATCACACTATTGGGTATTTGAGAATACAAAAACACTAATTCAAAGAGATATATTCACCCCTATGTTTATTGCAGCATTATTACAATAGCCAAATTATGGAAGCA
This sequence comes from Spilogale gracilis, assembly GCA_004023965.1. Classification (NCBI taxonomy): domain Eukaryota; kingdom Metazoa; phylum Chordata; class Mammalia; order Carnivora; family Mephitidae; genus Spilogale; species Spilogale gracilis. The sequence goes on along the minus strand of PITA01014491.1, from coordinate 16,113 downwards.
GCCCATAGATGAATGGATTAAGAAAAAGTGGTGCATGTGTATACACACACACACACACACACACACACACACACACCACATGGAATATTACTCAGCCATAAAAAAGAATAAAATCCTGCCATTTGCAACAATATGAATGAAGCTAGAGAGTATAATGCTAAGTAAAACAAGTCAGTCAGAGGAAGACAAATACCATATGATTTCACTTATATGTGGAATTTAAGAAACAAAAGAAACATACAAAGGAAGAAGAAAAAAGATACACACCAAGAAATAGGCTCTTAAACACAGAAAAAAAAAATGGTCAATGGCTTTACCAATCAGAATGTACTTGGTCTGGTCTAATCACAGTAGCAAAGCAGATTGGGCCTGGTTAGTACCTAGATGGGGTAACAAACTGCTGGTTACCAGAGGGAAGGTGGTTGGGATGGAGGGATAAGTGAAATAAGTGAAGGAGATTAAGAATACTGTTCTCAGAGAGCATATGTTAGAGATCTTTGCCCTCTCGTTATCATTTCAAAACTATGAGCACATTCTTTAGGATCGGTTTACCTGATTGCTCCAAGTGGGAAGCTGGGCTTTCCACACTGCAAGAAAGGAAAAGAGGCTTTGACTCCACTGGGCTCTGCCTCACTAGTCTCCTCCTGGCTGCTCTGGAGGGTATAAGCCAATGAGGAAAGAGGAAGAGAAAAATAAAATTGTAACGTGGGGAAGACCTCCATGCCTGTCTCCAGGCATCAGCCTGCAGAACAGATCCACCTTAAATACGTGAGTGAAATATTATCTTAAAATGAGTTTGAATAGTTTGTGATTATCTAACATGCAATGGGCATATTTGTTGGGAAAAAAAGCTATATGAGTAAAATGCACGGCCAAACAGAGCTGTGCTTCCTGACTAACGCCCAAGAGCAATGATAGCATCAGTTGTTTTTACTCATCAAAACAGCAATACATGAAATGTGAATCTAAATCTTTTTTTCTGATGAAACGGAATGGTTTGAAAGCCTGAGAGTATGCATCAAATGAGCAAGACTGATAGCAAATACTTTTGCTAAGGCCCTGGCTACTCAGTCATTTATCATTTAGCTAAATACTAATCATTACTTTGTGGTTTTAACTATTACACCATTTTAGATGCTTTTATTCTTCATGACATATTATCTAATTTACAAATAAAAATGTTTTACATTAGAAACAAGGAAACATAAGGGATATTTCTATTGAAAACAAGTCAATGTAAAAAGCATTAAAATATACTAAAATTGTAAGATGATCTTTATCCAATATATTGCACTCCTATGTTTATAATCCCCAAAAAGCACATCAGTATGACTCTAAAATTCAAAAAAAATTACATCAAAAGTCTATAACATAGTAACTATCAAATTATCTTTGCTTTTGTTGGAAATAAAGACAAATCACATTTTAAATGTGCTCTTTGACTTACAAAGCTTGCAGGAAGCAACCTGAAACATTCTCTCTAATTTTCTCTCTCAGAAATAAAAGGCAAATTGTGAAAAATAAGTTAGATGATTTTAAGTCCAAAATACAAAAATTATAACCATCACAAAGTAATTGTATCTATTTTGATGTTTTAAGAGAGAATTAGATTGTTAAATCCAAATAAATCCATTTAAATATCTTAAGCCAAAAATAAAGTCATTAACTAACTTTGTCAATAAATAATCTTTTGTCACCTAATTAATTTAAAGTACATTTATCCACATGTATCACATAAAGCAAAGAAAGATGTCAAATTTTTCCTTATCATAAATAAAATCATTAGGACTGGATTTTAAATAAACTTTATAATCTAATGTTAAATAATACACTTTTCTAAATTAAAACACTTAAAGTTTTTTCTGCAGAATATCCACGCAAAAATAACAGAACAGTTTGTAAGATCGTAAGGGGATTTGACACATTGTAAGTGACTATTGAAAGGGACTCATAAATCACAATTATTCCTGAGACCGTGGCTAATAGGGCAATATCAAGGATTCCAGAGTGCCCAGCACTACCTTCTGGCTATAGTGCACCAGCCCATCAACAGTGACAAAGTCTTTCTATCCACCGTTAAAGTTAGGTGAAGTCAGACAGAATTAAGCTCTGATTAAACTCTCTGCACTTCAGTTCTTGTGTTTATAAAATGAAGGTAATAGTACCTTCTTGCCAAGATTGTTATACCAATTAAGTGAGGTAACAAATAGAAGTGGCTGGTACCCCGTCTAGGTATACGGCCAGCATTCAATATATTGCAGATGTATGTATATAACGTACATACAACTAGATACATATTGCCCGGAGAAGAAACATCCCAACTCAAATTCTCACTAAATACTCCTCCATCTAATTAATTGATATCAGCTACTTTCCTGAAAAGGGGAAAAAGCAGAAAGTTAAAAGAGGAAGATATTACTTACAGGCAGGAAAAGGCACAAAAAGTGAAGACAAAAGAGGACAAAAACATACTTTTGCCTAAAGTATGTTTAGGGTAAAAAAGTCTGCAAATAAGGTAAATGCACCTCTCTCCCTCTGAACCATCATGTGCCTGTGGACCTGGCTCCCAGGAAGCATTCGAGCATAATTAAACATCAGGAGGAAAGACTGAGTTAACACCAGTTTCCCGAAAGTTGGGGCCACGTAAGTAAATACAATCACTAACTGAAGCACAACTAACTAAATCCAGTCACACGGTCACAGGAGGGTGCAGTAAGAGGGACCCAAGAGACCACCTAACCAGGTGCAACCTTTTGCAGAAGGCAAGATAAAGTGCTGAGGTGACCTGCCTAAGAACACATCCAATTAGAGGCAAAGGGCAAACCTGAATTAGGATTTCCAGTAAAGTCCTTTCTTGTTTGGAAAAAAAAAAACAAAACAAAAAAAACCCAAAAAAACCACTTGTGTGTGTGTGTTAGGGACATCAGAGAAAATGGGACAGCCTCTGGAATATATAAGGCAGTTTTCTAACACTACCAATATACACCTTGGCTGGCAATAAGGCTGACAAGGCAGCAAGACTTTCCCCTACGGACAGAAAACATGTTGCATTATTCCTCTTATCGAAAGCAGTTAGACTAAGACATCCCTGCTGTCAGAAGTAAGTGCTGCTTTCAGATATGTTTTTCACCTACCCTTCTGAATGGAAACGAGCCCAGATCTCTTTCTCAGAGAGTTAAGCACAGAATCATCTCTCAAAACGGAGCAAGCAGCTTGCAGAATGTCCGCAATGAGTTGGTTCCCTAGTAAATAGATTGAGCATTATTGCTCTACTTCATATCGTCAATGGAACTACATCCCATGAATGGAGTGGTATATTATAACTGGCATAAAATAAGCCACCACTTTAGTTACAACACAGGATTGTCCAAATAAACAAGCATTAATCATGCACATTATGTAGAGCATAATGCTTCAGAGAGCTTCTGCAAGCAGCTCCAGATGAACTCGACCAAATTATACCATCTGACAGCTGTTCTGTGACCTGTGGGAAATGAGTTGGTGGTCTCAGTCCAGTTCCTAGTGGACAGGTGTCCAAAGCACAAAAACTATCCTGACAATTGGGCCTAATTAGCAACCTGGTTGTTGCAGCCACAGTAAAACCTGGAGTCCATGTCCCCGCCATGCTGTTGGAGGCTTGTCTCAACATCAGGTGGCACGCACTAAAGGCTTAGTGCAGAAACACTCACAACAGCGCCTGCACAGCATGTCGTTGCTTCAGGAGAAACAGAACTGTGTCCAGGACTGGCTCTCTGCCTGTTGCCGGACTCCCCCAAGCCAAAGATGTCAGAGACAGGGATGGAGCTTGGGTCACTGTTTTAATCCATGGAATGAACATATTTGTAACACAAAGCGTTATGCACTCCTATGAGCTATAAACTCAATATTACACAAAAATTGAGGTTTCCCTGGATCCCCAATCATTTCTCAAAACCTTTCCCTTCACCTCTTTGCCTTTTAATTGAAGCCTGCCTGCTTCTGAGGGTAATGCCTCCCTTTAAGCTCTCCCAAGTATGCAGTTGTTGTTCTCCAAACTTCTAACATACCTCAGCACCAGATAATGGGGAAGATAACATTCCTAAATCTCACTTCCAGATCATTTCTTCTCTGCACTTGCAAACTCCTTCTTTTCTGCCACCCAGAGCATTCATCTCTGCCCCTATCCATTGACCTTCCATTCAATCCTCTTGTACTGAAAAGATGTTAACTCCTGGCTTACAGTCTTTCTCTTTCATCCTCTCTTCAGCTATCATCAATGGTATTTCAACATCCATTTTGGTGAATTATAAACACTGTGGCTTCAGACTGTCTTATTTTCCTCCCCTAATGATCTTCCCCTCCTCACCACCACAGCCTCCCACTCCCATAGCTGCTCTCCAGACCCTGCCAGTACCAGAAACTGCACCACCTCCAAAAATCTCAATTCAAATATTACTTCCTCAGACTACAACCAGTCACCTCTAGCTCATTTTTTTTACAGAACCCTTCTTTATGATTCTCTTACCATGTTCAGACCAATACATTGGCCCAGTTTTCTTATTACATGGACTCCCCATCCTTCCCTTCTCTCATGTCATCATTGGCACCTCACTTTCCCTCACCCTTTCCAATCAATCTAACATCAAGTCCTGTCAACTTTATCTCCAAATCATATTCATTTATTTCTTATGCATCATTGTATTCCCAGCCTCTGGCTCACAATATAGACTCAACAGTATTTCTCAAATGAGTGACGCATTCAAAATAAATTTTGGAGAGTTTCACTTCTGCTTGAACATAGAAGCAAAAGATAATGTCACTTTCACATTAACAATGGGGGAAAAATGGATCTAAAAAATCATAATGTTTATCCATCCCAAAAGAGAGCTAAGGCTATAAGCAAGCAAAACAAAGTGAATTCCAAAGAGGGACAAACCTCAATGAAGAGAAATAGGACACATATACTTTTCCAACTTTGGCAGAACACAGGAGAGAGAAATGGCTGCTACATAAGTAAATAAGAACCCAACTAACATTTTTATTCATGTGCCGGGAGCCAGCCCCGGCAACAGTCAGGGTTCCCAGAAGGTGGTGACGGCAATACGAAATGAGAGAGCCCCAAAGATTCTTTTCCGATCACCTGCCAGGCATCTCCGCCTTGCTGGTTCTCAGTGTCTTTATTTATAGGCAACAAGTTAAAGATTCTCATGAAGGAAAATTTTTCTTACAGAGAGTGATTTTTGATTACACAGTGTCTTTGTTAGAAAACACAGTGCTTTGATCAGTGAAACGTGTTTTTGCAGGTGCACCTATCTACAGTTCAGTGATAACTCCCAAAACCAAACCAAGGACATGTCATTCAGTAAGATTTTTTTTTTTTAAAGATTTTATTTATTTGACAGAGAGAAACACAGCCAGAGAGGGAACACAAGCAGGGGGAGTGAGAGAGGGAGAAGCAGGCCCCCCGCCGAGCAGGGAGCCCGATGCGGGACTCGATCCCGTGTCTCAGGGATCATGACCTGAACCGAAGGCAGTCGCCCAACCAACTGAGCCACCCAGGCGTCCTTCATTCAGTAAGATTTTTTACAGTTTTTTACATTTGGTGCCTAGATGATAGAAGGTAGACTAATGATACGGTGTTTTTTAAGCAGATCTTACAAACAAGAAGGCAATTGAAAGGCTTAGATGAAATGTGTACAAAGTTTTAGCTACATTGTTAATACAATGACCAAAAGTTAGTCTGTCTGGCATCAAGGAGAGAGATAACTTATTTTGCAAGGCTAAAAGCACTTGTTAAAGCCTGTTTTCCATGACTGGGTACAGAACTCTTTATTTATGGATCCTTTGTGTGCGTGGCAATGTCCTTGTTAGCATAGTTTTATTTCTTATATTAAGCCCTTTATTTAACCATTTAAAAACCCTGACAATCTCCTCCACAGAGCTTTAGGATATCTAAGATTAAGCTATTTTTAATGATGGTAAGTAGAAACAAAGCATTTTGCTATACACCAGACATGGTTTTCAAATCACAAGCATTCCGTACAAAGAAGGGCAAACAAGCAGGGTGGAGAAACCACTGCCCCACGCAAACTCCTCTCACTTTGTGGGAGGGTCAGTGTTCCATGCTTAGCAGAGGGCAATCACCTAGCTGACCATGCAGGTGGCTCACGGCATGGCGGGAGGGGCGGATCACGCACCATCCCCAACATTCATGAAGGCCAAGTGTGGGCTAGTATGACAATGTAATATATGGAGCAGGTCCATATACAAGGGGGCTTTGCCTTTATTCATATGATTTTCCACAGGCCTCCATTAGGTGCTTATAAGAAAGCTTAGGGACAGGCTAGGAAAATGAAGACAGCCACCAAAGGTGGGATGTACAGTGGGGTGGGAGTACAGAGATAATCATCAGGAAACTATCTCCCACCCAGTACCAACCAGACATATAAGGCAGAGCTTGGCTTCCATAGGGGAAGGGCAGGAAAGTGAGAAAACACCAAAATACGTCCCAAGCACAGAGTCTGCTAAAAGTAATACTAGGCTAGGAGAACATAGAACACTCCAGTGACCCCAACACAAGTATAACACTAAGTAAAAGGAACATAATCTACAATTAGGGAAGGAGCAAAAGCTTGTAAAGAGTCTCTCCAATGGTGCAGGTGGAGAAGAGCACTGATTTTTGTTTTCAAACCACCAAGTTTCCACTCTACAACAGCTTCCAACCACTGGAGGAATTTAAGTTTATGCTACACTGAAGGTAATGATAGCCACAACAGAATCCAAACCCATCTCAATTCCTGTCCAGTGTAACTCAACCTCATACTAACAGCTTGACAAAATGTAAAAATGCTATTCACTTTATTTTTCTATGTATGTCTATGAACAATATTTAATAATCCTACAAAAGCACAAAACCAACATAAAATCAAGAGGGGAAAAAACAGCCTATTGCAAAGAAAATAGAGCAATCAACAGAACCAAACTGAGATGATCCAGATGTTGAAATACTTTCAAATAATTGATTAATATGTTGAAGGCCCTAGTGAAAAAAGTAAGCAGGTGCATAATAGAAATTTTAGCAGAGAGGTGAGAACTATAAGAAAAGTTAAATGAGGAGACCTGGGTGGTTCAGTCCATTAAATGTCTGACTCTTGATTTCAGCTGAGGTCATGATTTCAGGATGCTCAGATGGAGTCACACCTCAGGCTCCCTGCTGATTCTCTTTAGATTAAGAGAGGTTAAGATTGAGATTCTCTCCTCTCTCCCTCTGCTCCTACCCCCACCCCATCCCGGCTCATGCATGCAGTAAAAGAGAGAGAGAGAGAGAGAGAGAGAGAGAGAGAGAGAGAGAAAGAGAGAGAAAGAGAGAAGAAAGGAGAGAAAAAAAATAAAAAAGAAGAAAGAGAAAGAGTTAAAATGGAAAGAATAAAAATTTAAAACATGACTTCCAAAACCTATGATGTTGGCTAATTGAATTTAAATTTTTAAAAAAGACACTAGCTAAATATTTTCCAAAAATACTGAAGGAAAACAAATAACTAATATAATATACCCAGAGAACTACAAGCATGATGAACAATACTACAATAACACTATACACAACTAGACCTATAATAGTCAAACTGTGATAAATAAAAAATAAACAGGAACATAATTTTCTTATAACATTTGTAGAAGTAAAACATAGTACATCGAGAGCAAACAGTAGGGGAGGGAAGAAATAAAGTTAACATTAAATGGTTCTTACACTATAAATTATACCAAATTATTTGTTGCTAGATTGTGATAAGTTTACTATTTATAATGTATAAGTTTATAGACTATTATATGCATATTGTAAATCATAGGGAAACCACTATTTTAAAAAAGAGATAATTAGTAAACCAATAGTGGATATAAAGTGGAATCATAAGAGAAGGCAGGAAAAGAAAAAAATGGAAAAAAAGATGGAGAAATTAGAAAACTACAAAAAGGGCATGTTTAAGTACAATTTGTCAATAAAGTAATTCAATGTAAAAACCTTTCATGGACCAAGAATAGTCTAGTAGAAAGCTTTTGTTACACTGAGATTTTAGTTTTAATATCCTCCTTCCATGAAAACAGCAATTTTTGTATAATTTTAGTAAGTTTCCACTAATAATAATTCATGATATCTCAAGTAGTTTGAAGCTCATGCTAGTCTTTACACAAGAGCTGTTAACAACATAAAAATTTAAAAATTATTCTAAATTGCTTTGGATACCAAAGCATCTTGAGTTATCGGGGATGATTAAGGAAAATCATAATACAAAATTCATTAATTCCCATCTGCCCCCAACACTCTGCACTTAGTACACCTATATACAAGAGCTATTTGATGATTACTTGCACTTTTCATAAAAATATAAACCTCGTATGTAAGGAGCCCAGAAATAAACCTACAATTATATGGACAATTAATCTTTGACACAGGAGGCAAGAATATACAATGGGAAAAAGATAGTCTCTTCAACAAATGGTATTGGGAAAAATGGATGGCTGCATGTGAAAGGATGAAACTGGGCCACTTTATTATACCGTACACAAAAATAAACTCAAAATGGATGAAAGACCTTAATGTGAGACTGAAACCATAAAAATCCTAGAAGAGAGCACAAGCAATAATTTCTCTAACACTGACCAGAGCAACATTTTTCTAGCTATATCTACCAAGATAAGGGAAACAAGAGCAAAAATAAACTACTGGGACTGTATTAAAATTAAAAGCTTCTGTGCAACAAAGCAAACAACCAACAAAACTAAAAGACAACCTACTGAGTGGGAGAAGATTTTTGCAAATGACATCTCTGATAAAGGCTTAGTATCCCTTACAGAACTCATACAACTCAACACACACACAAAAATAATAATAATAATCCAATTAAAAATGGGCAAAAGATATGAACATTTCTCCAAAGAAGACAACCAGATGTCCAATAGACAGAAGAAGATGCTCAACATGACTCATCATCAGGGAAATACAAATTAAAACCATAATGCAGTGGCCTTGCCACTGGCTAAAATCAAAAACTCAAATGTCTAAAATCAAAAACTCAAGAAACAACAAGTGATGGAGAGGATGTGGAGAAAAGGAACCACTGAGTACTGTTGGTGGGAATGCAAACCGGTGCAGCCACTGTGGAAAACAGGATGGAGTTTCCCCAAAAACTTAAAAATGGAAGTACTATATGATTCAGTAATTCCTAAGTTGGACTCACCCAAAGAATAAAAAACACTAATTCAAAAAGATATATGCACTCTTATGCTTATTTCAGCATTACTTAAAATAGTCAAATTACAGAAGCAGGCCAATATATATATATATGCACATATACATATTACTCAGCCATAAAAAAGAAAAAAATCTTGCCATTTACAACAACATGGCTATTGTTCTAAAGTATAATGCTAAGTGAGATAAATCAGATAAAGACAAATACCATGATTTTAGTTATATGTGGAATTTAAGAAACAAAAGAAACAAATAAAAAAAAGAGGCAAACCAAGAAACAGATGCTTAACTATATAGAACAAACTGATGGTTATCAGAGGGGAGGTGAGCTGGGGGATGGGTGAAATGGATAAGGAGAACTAATAGTACACTTATCATGATGAGCACTCAGTAATGTAAAAAATTGTTGAATCGCAATGTTGTACACCTGAACGTAATATAACACTGTATGTTAACTAAAATAAATTTAAGAAGTCAAGGGCGCCTGGGTGCCTGAGAGGGTTAAGCCTCTGCCTTCAGCTCAGGTCATGATCTCAGGGTTCTGGGACTGAACCCCACATTAGGCTCCCTGCTCAACAAGGAGTCTGCTTCCCCCTCTTTCTCTGCCTGCCTCTCTGCCTATTTGTGATCTCTTTCTCTGTCAAATAAATAAATAAAATCTTTTTTAAAAATTTAAGAAGTCAAAAAATAAAAAAATAAAAATAAAAGAATAAAGTCTTAAAAAAAAAAAAAAAGAATAAAGGCTTATCAACATGTGCCTGTACCAGAAGGTGTCCACTTGCTTGAAGACATATGTGATACAACAATTTTATCTTCGTGTAAAAATCATATAACTGTCAGTGTAAATAAAATCATACCCTTTTGTAATCTTCTTGAATGGTCTGCAGGGTTACCAAGGCCATCACATACGGCTGTCCCTGTTGCCGTGTCCTGTGTCACTGCCTGTTTAACAAAAGCATGCTGCCCAGGGGGTGCTGATGTGTTTTGAAATCTAGCCCTTACTCTGTAAAGCTCTGTGTCATCGCTGACGGCGTAGTGATACCTTTCTTCTAATGATCCTCCTAAATAGGGACCTTTATATAATTTGTGAGCTCAGGATGTACACCTTTTTTAACACACATGGAAATACTGTGAATGCTAAAAGTGGCCCTAAGGACCATTAACCATTCTGGAAAAAAAACCATCTCAGGGCTCCTGGGTGGCTCAGTGGGTTAAAGCCTCTGCCTCCGGCTCAGGTCATGATCTCAGGGTCCTGGGATGGAGGCCCGCATCGGGCTCTCTGCTCAGCAGGGAGCCTGCTTCCTCCTCTCTCTGCCTGCCTCTCTGCCTGCTTGTGATCTCTCTCTGTCAAATAAAAAAATAATAATAAAAAAATAAAAATTAAAATCTTAAAAAAAAAAAAGAAAGAAAAGAAAAACCATCTCAGAATAACCATCCCTATTAGGAATTAAACACTCAGCAAGTTTTTCTTCATTCTTTCAATTTATTATATACAGAGTATCTCAGACAAATACAGGTAGAAGAGAACAATTTTGTACAAGAAATGACTGACTTGATCTTCAAATTTCCACATAATCTATATTATCCCAATCATTAATCAACAAAAATCCCCCTACATACATACATACAAAATTTCAGGGAAGCCTAATATAAGATTTTCCCATCTTCTCTTAATGGCCAAATTTTCATTGTTGTGTATATACTGTATATACAGCAAAGAAATGTCTGAAAATTATAGCAAAAAAAGATTGTATAGAGAATTTGCAGTCAATTATAACTGACAGTACATTTAGCTTAGGGGTAGCAGATAAAAGTGTTATCAATGTAAGCCACCACTCTCATCCTGCCTTCAGCAACCATAACAATAACTTCTAAAATCTCTTCTTCCTGATGTATCCCATAAACAATTAGTATCTCTTTGTTAAATTCTAATTGCTCTTCTTACACAGCTGTGCCACTGTACAGCTCAAGAAAGAGAGCCCAAGTGTTAAGACAGTTATTAATAAAATGATGCCAAAACCAACTGAAAGGGCCTGGGGAGTTCAAGAGAAACAGGTCCCCCCCACATCTTTTCAGAAACCCAAACAGATGGGGCGCCTTGGTGGCTCAGTTGGTTAAGCGACTGCCTTTGGCTCAGGTCATGATCCCAGAGACCCCGGATCGAGCCCCACATCGGGCTCCCTGCTCAGCGGGAGACCTGCTTCTCCCTCTCTCACTCCCCCCGCTTGTGTTCCCTCTCTGACTGTGTTTCTCTCTGTCAAATAAATAAAATCTTAAAAAAAAAAAAAAAGAAACCCAAACAGAGACTATATATTCCTTTAAATATAAATCATAATACTCTGAGCATTGCATGGCTTAACACCTACGAAGAGCTAAGGAAACTGCCTTGCATTTATTAGATGCTGTGTTAGATAAACTGTGTATTATTTTACTTATTGCTGTATACCTTCCCTTTACCAGTTTGGTTGGTGGGTTTGGTTTGATTCTCAAATATTTTACTTGCGATCTACCCACATCCTAAGTAACTAGCAAAGCTGAGGAGTAGTATTAAAGTCCACACAAAATACCCATTAGTACTTCAACCTTTCAATGGCTAAGGCAAAAGAGAAGTGTTTGGGTTTTTTTATATTCTGGGAAATAGTGGCCAAGTGCTAGCAATATTCACTGAAAATCTCAAGTCAGCTCCAAACTTAAGAGTTTTTTCACCCTTCAAAGTGATACAATATAGGATGACAACATTCCCATCTCTTTCTACTTGAGAAACTCTGAAAACTGTTTGCCCCAGAAACATCTTGACATATTAGAAGTTTGCAGCTTCAGGAAATGAAATGTTCTGTAGTAGAGGATTTAGATATCTACAGATTTGACATGAAATCACTTGACTTAGTATAGAAGAGAAACATTCTTCAAGAAGAAAAGCCTGAGATGAAATAGCCCCTATATATTTTAACATTCTCTATCTGTATGCCCCACAATTATACAGCTTCATTGACAAGTCCAGTAAGCATCAATATAGTTTCTTTACTGAATCGGTTTGCCTGCCTCTGTGTGCTTGGAACTGAATCCCTGACCAACAGTGGATTGATTAACAATAAACACATTTCATTTTTCACAAAAAAAGTTGTAAGTAGGTGGTTTACCCTTTCCTTAGTTAGTGCCATATCCTCAGCAGGTGTTTCCACCCTCAGGCTTATAGCCTGATGGCCACAAGACAACTGCCTCAGCTCCATATTGTGAACTCACATAGCATATTCCAAAGAAGGGGAGGGAAGAAGCCTCTCCTTGGGCATTTCTCCATCTATATTTTCCAGAAACACCACTTACCCTAGCCTAGCAGATTTGATCTTACAATCCCATTGGCCAAAACTGAATCACATGGCCACTCTGAGTTGCAAGGAAATATGGGAAGGTAAGTACCTGATGTCCCCACCCTTTTTTGTGAAGGAAAGGAAGACAGGGAATGGTTACTAAGAAACTTATAACATACTTTCCCTGATTCTCCTTCTGGAAAACTCTGAGTCATCCTGTTTCTCCCTTGGCAAATCTCCCTTGACCCAGCTCTAGGCAGTGTTGGGTGTTCATTCCTTAGTGATCTGACAGTTTTATGTACCTGTATACAGCAATGTGTCCACTTTGCATTGTAAATTGTCCTTAATATTTGTTTGCCCATTACAAAGTGAACTTCTGGAATGGGAAAAATTTCTCTTAGCCACTATATCTCAAATGTCTATGGAAGTATGGTTGAAAAATAATTAGACACAATTATTTAAGCTATGATGATGAGATTACTCCCAATAATCACACATATAATGTGCTGGATTGGGCAGCATATAAAATCACAAAATAATTATCTAAAAGAAATGAAAAGAACTAAACATAAGGACAAATTGATTGTCCTCCCAGGTAACTAGAATCACTTTTTCAGTGGGATTTTGTCTGGAACAACAGACAAAAAGGAGAGATCATCCACCACCCCAGGCTTTACCCAAAGAGCAGGGCATTCAGAGCTTTAGAATGTGGACTGCACGACCTTCATAAGGCCTGGGTTCAAACACAGCTTGTTTCTGATGTCTTGGAGATGGAATATTAGACACTTTTAGAACCCTAAAAATGGTGACCAGACCAGTAGCACAAAGAATTCAGGACTCTCTCCAGATCTAGGGCAGGAAATAAGATAAGGCTGAACTCTCTTATCCTCCCAGATAGAATAGAAGCTATAAAGACTGATAGGCCCAGATGAATGGATAAAGAAGGTGTGGTATATATATATATATATATATATATATATATATATATATATATATGCAATAGAATATGACTCAGCCATCAAAAAGAATGAAAACTTGCCATTTGCAATGACATGAATGGCACCAGAGGGTTTTATGCTAAGCTAAATAAGTCAGAGAAAGACAAATACCATATGCTTTCACTCATATGTGAAATTTAAGAAACAAAACAGATGAACATAGGAGAAAGGAAGGAAAAATAAAATAAGATGAAAACAAAGAGGGAGGCAAAGCAGAAGAGACTCTTAACTATAGGAAGCAAACTCGGTTACTGCAGGGGAGGTGGGTGAGGTGATGGGTGATGAACATTAAGGAGGGAATTTGATATAATAAGCACTGGGCATTATCTGCAACTGATGAATCACTAAATTCTACCCCTGAAACTAATAATACAGCATATGTTAACTACATTCAATTTAAATAAAAAATTATTTTTAAAAGACTAATAGGGTCATGTCACTAGAACCCAGGACCCAACTTGAAATAGCTCACTGGCCAAAGATGCGACAATTTGAACATTAATAAGAATAATAATTGTAATGAATTAAAACATATCAAATCTGTTTAGAATCACAAATTCCAATGATACTTTAAATCAGTCATCTTTAGAAGATACCAGGATATTACTTTATTACTGTAAAAATTGATTGGAAAAGAATCAAACATTTCTCCTGCCTTTATTACACTAGCTCCCTTACCCCTGAGTACCAAATAGTCAATAAGGGTAAGTTCCTCTTTATAGAAACATTCCAGTTAATTCATTAAAGAGGGCTCATAGGGTTAGAATATCACCACTTTGCAATCCCAAATGAATGAATGAATGATCTAGGCATTAATCATCCCTAGCTGTTAACATTTTAAAAAGAAAGATCACCAAATATCATGTACATCCTAACAGAGGACCACTTCATGAAGTAATCTTGTCAAAAAAAAAAAAAAAAAGAAAGAAAAAGAAATGAAATCTGATTAAGCTACTAGGTTTAACTATAAAATTAACCAAAAATATGGAGGAAAAAGAACATCCCTTTACACCTTAAAGATCAAATCAGCAAAATATCGACCGGGGAAACCGTGCAGACAAATATCCCAGATTCTTTAACCAATAAATTACAGGAAGGAAACATGTAGATTAAAAACAACTTAAGAGATATATCCACTAATTGCAATGAGCAGATCTTATTTGTATCCTGATTCAAAGAAACAAACTTTTTTATTTTTATTTTGTTTTAAGATTTATGTATTTGATAGAAAGAAACACAGCTAGAGAGGGAACACAAGCAGCGGGAGTGAGAGAGGGAGAAGCAGGCTTTCCCCAAAGCCCAAGCAGGGAGCCGGATGCAGGGCTCCATCTCGGGTCTCCGGGATCATGACCTGAGCTGAAGGCAATCACTTAACCAACTGAGCCACCCAGGCGCCCCAAAGAAACAAACTTTTTTTAAAAAAACTGTTCATTCATGAGATAATTGAAGTACATTTTAAATATTCATGAGATGTTTATAATATTAACTAATTGTTTTAAAATGTTAGATGTTGATAATGATATCATTAGTTCTTGTCTTCTGCAGGTACATACTGAGAAATCTGAGATGAGGTACCCTGTTTGGGATTTGCCTCAGGACAGATTTGAGAAGGAAGAATGTGACGGTGGATGGAGTAGACTGGCTGTGATTTGTGGGTTGTTGGGTCTGCATAGTGAGTATATGGGGATTAATTATAATGTCTATCTACTTTTGTGTACAGAATTTTCTGTAATAAAACATCCTTAAATGCTTTCCTGATTCAAAATATTAATAAACTAAAAATCAAATTACCTGTCCTAGTTTGCTATGGTAATAGAAACATGACAAGATTGGGTAAGAAAGGTGTTAAATGGAATTTGGCCAGCAATCTATAAGGGCATGACTTCTTTTCAAAGGTAAGTAAAAATCAACATAAGCTGTTTTATTCATTTGTTAGGGCTTCCATAACAAAGTACCACAGACTAGATGTCTTAAATAACAAAAATTTATTTCATTACAATTCTAGAGGCAAGAAGACCAAGATCAAGGCCCTGGTCAGTTTGGTTTCCCCTTTGGCCTCTCCCCCTGGTGTGCAGATAACTGACTTCTTGCCAGGTCTTTACATGGCCTTACCTCTGTGTGTGGTATAACCATGATGTCTCTCCAGGCATCCAGAATTCTTCTCCTTTTTTTTTTTTTAAGATTTTATTTATTTATTTGACAGAGAGAGAGATCACAAGTAGGCAGAGAGGCAGGCAGAGAGAGGGGAGGAAGCAGGCTCCCTGCTGAGCAGAGAGCCCGATGCGGGCCTTGATTCCAGGACCCTGAGATCATGACCTGAGCCGAAGGAAGAGGCTTTAACCCACTGAGCCACCCAGGTGCCCCAGAGTTCTTCTTATAAGGACACAGTCAGGGGTGCCTGGGTGGCTCAGTTGGTTAAGCGACTGCCTTCGGCTCAGGTCATGATCCTGGAGACCTGGGATCGAGCCCCGCATCGAGCCCCGCATCGGGCTTCTGCATCGGGCTTCCTGCTCGGGTGGGAAGCCTGCTTCTCCCCCTCTCAGTCCCCCTGCTTGTGTTCCCTCTCTAGCTGTGTTTC